>JAKOGI010000479.1:0-235000 GCA_029747015.1 Carnegiea gigantea | reverse complement strand
GACTCAAACCTCATCCCTGTAGTGGTTACACATACCGTTGGTTGGTGTCGGCCGGTGAATGGCCCATCTTTGTAGAGCTGAGGGTAGATACAGAGAGATAAAATAAACATCAAGAGTGAGCCCTTGTTATATGGGAGGTGAGAAAAAGTAAGTTACTAAAGCTACAAAGAGATAAAACAACACACCAAACAGTAAGCCTCCATTATCAAGGGCACTACGACCGCGACATAAGTTTCAACCAACATTCTATGATTTATACGCCACACAGGAACATTTACTTATGTTAGGCTTACAGTACGCGTTAACCAATGTTGATCGCAGTGTCCATCGTCAAATTTCGGTATGGGCATCCCAGGTTGTCATAGGCGCTAAGTTGGGTTAAGACGGTGACTGTCCTCCATAAAACAACCATACATATACCACTTTACAACATACATTCTGCCCATAAACAGCCTTTATAAATATCAGATGCTGAGTCCAAGTCCACGAAAACATCATCTGGCATGACATTCACTTACGCCATCCTTCCCACCTCATTCACCCCTACGTGTGCGGCCTCCTTCGATCCCCTGAACCCATCAGCCCTGCATACATGTCATATTAATGAATCCATAACAAGTAACATATTTAAATATCCTAATCCTATGTCAACAACATATTAGAGAGAACCTCAAATGAATTCACATATCATAGAATTTACCTTGCAACATTCTGCAAACAGGGAACACCATCAACATTCCGTCGTTCGTCATCCCCCACGCCCCCACCTGTCCCTACAGCCCCCACACCTACCATAGACACACCCCCATTCCCAACTTCTACTTGCTGACATTCCCCCACTGGACCAACACGGGGGCCATCCTTACTCGCAATGTAAACGTATGCATGCCCATCATTGCCTCTGAGTAACTTGACAACATCCTCATCTTTCTCCAATGACATTAACATTCTCCGGTCAAACTTCAAACTATACCATATATGCCCCCCTCTTACGCTGTCCCCCATCTCTCTCTTTAACAATTTCAACAAGTCACCAACTCCCATGCTCGGAGAAATCCACAGACATGCATTCCTCCGACCCACATATATCATTAACCCATTCACCCCATCATCCAACACCCCACCCCAACAGACATAAACAGCAATCTCTCTCATATGCACAACTATGTCCCCCACTGAATTGCTTTACATCATCGTCACTGCTTGTACCCAACGTCAACTACTTCACACAATTGACGGTGCCGCCTGCACATAACAATCAAGAGTCACCAACTATACTTCTCAATACTAACAGGGTATTTCTCACATTTACACATGCATTTGTTGCCCTAAATATCACCACTATCCTCTTCAACATATCCATACTTTCACCGGTTACCATATTACATTCTGCCTACAACTAACCTTCATACATAACATTATCATCCCAAGTTGACACTACTGTTATCCTGGGATATACCCCCCATTATTCACTTCTGACGCATTCACTCACCCACATATTAACACTCCAACCTTTACCTACTTACATCATATAACATTTTATTAAATTAAACTAAATTAAATGACTACAAATGAATACTAACACATTCAACCCCTCTAACTTCACCCACAATAGTGAGCACTCTTCCTCACTCACTGAAATTGGGCACCAACATCCCAAGGACATACCAATTTACACACTCAGTTACTGACACTGCTAACCCCAGATTCAATTCAACAGACAACTTACTTGAACTGGAAAATACTTACCTCTTCTTTACTGCTTCTCGGTCCACAATGATTTGCCTTCGATGGTATCAGATAAATCCTTCCCTTCTGCCACCTCCTGACCAACTCCGCTAGCTATCCATGCCACAAACTCAGCTCACCATTACTACCTCTGGCACATAGAGAGGTTGACAGAGAAAGAGAGGTTAATGGAAAAAGAGTCTGAGAGAGACAGAGTAGTAGCTCAAGTTGGGCAGTTTATGCACAGTGACCATAGCCCTTTATTAGTCTCACTTGCTCTTCCTCTCACCATAAGGGCACAAGAGTAAATAATGTGGATAGAGACATTGCTAGCACAAAAGCACCTGACTCATCTGTCTCCTTAAAACAACACTTTCAAGTTGTAGGGGCGCATTGAGTAATATTAAAAGCAGGGCAACACTCTGTAGTAATTTTCCCTTCCTAATTTGATAGGTGCATTGATTCGAACCGCACCTGATCAAATCTACTTAATCCTCATGTGATTTGGCATACCTCTAATCATGATCCTAATTCTACGGGTGCCGTTAATCAAGTCTAATTTAAACTGAATACGAAATTAAGTAGTTCGAATAGAGATTTTTAATCTATTTAATTGAACTAATTGATACATTTATCCTATTTAGTTAATTGGGTAGGTTTATATTGAGAATTTCGACACGAAAAAAATATTGATTTAACATGTTCAATTAAATGAGTTTATTAGGTTGATATGTTTATTACCCAATAACCATTTATTTTTTTGAAAAAAAATTATGAAATTAGGGGATTTAATGAAGCCTATGTGTATTTGCGGGTTTATAGCTCTTGTGGATTGTGGATCACGACCGCATTGTGATGGTATGTAGAACTCAAAAACTAATTTATAATGTATCATAATCATACTTTAGTTGAACAATTAAGTGAATAAATGGGTAATCAAATAATGTAAACATAAGTTATTTATATTAAATAGGTAAATCAGTAAATTTTATGTCAATCAATTTAAAAAATAAATGGGTTCAAGTTAAAAGTTTTCAAGTCATTCAGTAAATAAGTAAGGTTTAAGTGGAGGATTTGTCAACCTATTTAAATTGGATGGTGGATTCGAATACAAACTTGACCTGATCACCTGACTTATTTGATAGCTTTAATCGTGTAGCTTCTTCTTGAAATCAGAAGAAAGAAGGAAAGCAAATTCCTCTACCGCCACTCAGCTTCAAACGAAAATATATATCAAACTCATATGAGCATATATTCTTGTAAGCTATATTAACTCAACATATTAAAATTTGTTTATATGAGAAATACACGTTAGAAAAATATGCATACTTAGTAAATAAGACTACATACTCCGATATGTATAATATACATTATCACTTCAAATGCCGGTGCTTGTATTCTTTCCTTTTTAAAAAAATTATAAAGAAAACCGTACGTAAAGCCTGTTTGATGTTTATGGACCAGGATTGATTTCAAATCTTTGACATCCAAAATGATCTCTAGTGCATATATAGGAATAATAATCTATTTCTTGAGGGAGAATTGTTGAAGTCATAATAATGTCTAGAAGTCGATATTAGTCCTTGTCCCCACCTAGCTATTCAAGTTTGTTGTATATAGACTTGTCCCTCACTATTAAAAAGAATGAAAATTTTCAAAATTCAATTTTTTTTAAAAAAAACCCCCTAGGGTCACCCTTTGACCTTGATCTTCTAACCCATCTGCTTACCTTTACTTTTTTTTTTTTTTTAACTCAAGGATAAATAAAACCATAAGAATGTTAAGCGTCTCTTCTCATAAAAGTACGTCTAACTACATCATCTGCTAAAATAGCCCTAAGAGATGGAGAAAAACAAATATCTGAAGAGAATGACGCTGTAATTGAGTATCCAAATTTTGAAAGCCAATCAATTGTCATATCTGCTTCCCTGAAAATGTGGGTAATAAGTGGATACCTTGATTCTGCCATATACGAATGTCTTCGATAATGTTAGATATTTAGCAAGGAACTAGAATCTTTCCTTTTAGTGCTTGAATCACTATCTTATTATTACCTTCAATGACTATGTTGTTGAAACCAGCCTGAATCGCTAATCGTAGTCTGTCACGCAATGTTTTCACTTCTGCTACAAAAATAGATTTATCAGCGTAATAGGTCGCTCCTGCCTTAATGAGTTTGTCTATCCAGTCTCGGGCGATGAAGCCTCCTGCTGTTGTTGAGTGGATGAGAGATCCATCAAAATTGAGTTTGACGAAACCTGGAGGTGGAGGATGCCACCTCACAAGATGATTTGAGGTGGTAGGGGAAGAAGACGACCCCCTAAAGAAATGATCAACCGACATGCAAGTCCAAATTCTCCATTCTGCATTTGCTTTTTTTGCACGAATCAGACATGCAATAGGATTGAAAATTTCATTATTGAAGACCGATGCATTCTTAGATTTCCAAATACTCCATAAGATAAATGAGGATTTTGCTTCAATTTCGGGCTGTGGGAGGAATGTATCATGTTTAGATATTGCGAAAGATCATGGTATCCTAGCGGGAAAAGTTAGATGGATGCCAATGATGCTTTGCTGCTAGATTCCAAACCTTTTTAATCATTTGACAATCTTTGAAGAAATGTTCTATAGACTCGATATCACCTAGACATAGGAGGCAAGCTGGATTGATATTAAGTCCATTTTTTTAGAAGAGTACCTCTTACAGGCAAGGCTTTATGACACAAGTGCCAAAGAAAAATTTTGATTTTTAGCAAGGTGTCAATGTTCCAAATTCACTTAAATGAGCATGTTGATAAGTCATGTGGTTGGATGTCATGGGCTGCCCATGTAGTTGATTTTGTTGTAAACTTGCCTGAACTATTCAAAACCCAACAGAAGGAGTCACTAGTTTCGTGGATGGGTATGGTGATATCCTAAATCTTCTGTACAACAGGATGATTATTGAGAAATTGTCTTAGTTTGAGAATATCTCATTCTGAATTATGTTGAATAAAATCACAAACTTTGGCATCCGGGTGCGCAATGCTATCTTCTACCCCACCCAATATCTCAACTAAGTTCCTGTTTTTGACCCAATTATCAAATCAAAAGGAGGTCTCATCTCCTCTGCCTATTTTCTAGATAATGCCCTTTTGGAGAAGGCCTCTGCATTTTAATAAGCTTTTCTAAACTTATGAAGCTGTGATTTTCTGTTTATAATAGAAAAGATTTGCAGTATGTAGATACTTGGTCCTTATAGATTGAACCCAAAGGCTAGGTGTATTAGTAAATACTTTCCAAGCCAATTTACATTGGAAAGCCTTGTTAACTGCTTCTGTTTTCCGCAGTCCCAATCCACCTATGCTTTTAGGCATGCAAACCTTATCCCAAGTTATTAGCAGTAGACCTTTTTCTGTGTTGGACTTTTTCTAAAAGAATTCTCTATTATATTTGTCTAAATATCTACTAGTATTATGTGGTAACTTAAACCATTGCATTGTGTATGTTGGGAGTGATTTTAAATGTGATTGAATCAGAATCGTTCTACCTGATTTAGATAAGCAGTTTACTTTCCAACTTTCTAGTTTTATAGTTGCTTTATTAATAATTTCCTGAAAAGTTGAGTAAGAAGGCCGACCTTGAAAAATAGTGCATCCCAGATATTTGCCAAAGATTGTCTATGTGGAATATTGAATATTGCAGTCACTGGTTGTTTATGTGTATCCATCAAATTACGCGAGAAAGTCAGTACAAATTTGTGGTAATTGACCAATTGTCCCAAAGTTGAACAGAAGAAGTCACGGATGCTTTTGAGTTTACTACAACTTGCTAAATTAGCTTTGCAAAACAGTAAGCAATCATCAGCAAAAAGTAGGCACGAAATTTTGACAGATGCTGGGCAAATCTTAACTTCTATTCCAGACCTTGGAGAATTAACTTCATTTAGAAGCATGTTGTTTAAAGCTTTCATACATAGAATGAATAAATAGGGGGAGAGAGGATCCCCTTGTTTAATCCCTTTCGACGTTTGAAAAGGCCATTAGGTTCATCGTTAACAATGATTAAGTATGAAGCTGAAGATATGCGTTGCTTAATCCACGAGTTCCAAGTGGGGTGAAAACCTAGTTCTTGAAGGCATTTTAATATAAAATCCCATTCAATTCTATTGTATGCTTTTTCCATGTCTAATTTAATAGCTGTGCAAGTAGTCTTAGTTTTAAGGTTCTTAAATTTATACATAATTTCATGCGTTAACAAAATATTATTATGAATAGATCTACCGGGTACAAAGGCACTTTGGAAGAGTGAAATTAGTTGATCGATGAGGGCTCGCAACCTGTTAACAAGGATTTTCGATATAACTTTATAAATCGTAGAACATAGACTAATGGGTCGGTAATGACTAGTCTGTGTAGAGCTATTTATTTTTGGAATAAGAGCAATAAAGGTATGATTAATCTCTTTAAGGATTTTGCCATTAATAAAGAATTCAAGAATACAGTTAAAAAGATTCTTCTTGATGATTTGATAGTAGTTCTTTAAAAAACCCGTACCAAAACCATCTGGCCTTGGTGTCTTATCAAAGTCAACACTAAACAAAGCATTTTTAACCTCTTCCAAATTTGAAAATTTAATAAGCTCATTATTATCAAGGTCTAAAATTAGTTTCGACAACCCTATGTTTGGCAATACTCTAGCGTTGTTATGCGCGGATTTGAATCTCTGTGTACAATTTGAAATGAATTTGCCAACAATCATTTTGTGGTCATCAATCCAAATGCCACAATCATACCGTAATTTCATGACTAATTTCCTCTTCCTTCTAGAATTGGCCTTATTTTGAAAGAACTTAGAATTTCTATCACCATTTACTAACCATTCTTTCCGTGCTAACTTCTCTCAATATTTCTGGCTAAAAAGCATCATTTTTTCTCATTGTTTTAGCAATCATTGCATCTAGGAGTTGAATTGATGACTCAAAGGATTAGCTATTAGTCTTTCCTCCACATATTCTATTTTAAGAGCATTCTTGTTGAGCTTATCATTGAAGTTTCCAAAGTTTCTTTTTGACCAATCTTTGACGTCATGCTTAACTCTTCTTAATTTTCCCATGATTTTATACATATTGGTTCCATTGTTGTTACATTGCCAAGTTCGAGAGAGAATAGTATCAACATCTTGATACTTCATCTAGAAATTTTGGAACCGCAATGCACATGCCTTAGGAATTTGTAAATGGGTTTGAGTCGACATAATAATAGGACAATGATCAGAGAAAGAAAAATTGCCATGTGTTTCATAAACATTGGGGTACAAGGTACTCCAATCTTCTCGAATCATGGTTCTATCCAATCTTTCATAGATAAGGTGAGTGTGAATCTTTTTTTTTTTCAAGTAAATAAGCGACCCAAAACTTGAACACATTCGGCATTAATGACAGATAAAAAGTTATTTACATGTTGGAATCTGATAGTAGCAGGAGGCTGGCCTCCTAATTTTTCGTTAGGACACAATATTTCATTAAAATCTCCCATTAGGCACCAAGGTAAATTGATAACGTTATTTAGCTTAACTAAATAATTTCAAAAGTCTCTTTTATCTCTAAGTTGTGCCAGTGCATAAATTCCTGAAATGATAGAATTTTATACCTTATCTGGGTCGTGAATTAACATATGAATAGCTCTAGTTTCTTTTAATAAAACTGATGCATAGATATTGCCATTGTTCCAAAGAACTGCTATACCTCCAACATGATTAACCGATGATACAAAATCAAAATGTTCAAATCCCATTAGGGGGAGAATCCTCTATATATTTGTTTTGTTAACCATAGTTTCTAGCCCCCCAAAAAAAAACATATCGGGCTCATGTGTTCTTATCAAGAACTTAACTTCTTGTAAAACCTTAGTCTTTTTAACACCTTGGACATTCCAATATACCACTTTCATGAAAAACCAATGTTAAAATAGCCCTCTGTAGTGGGCAGCTGGACCTACCTGCAGTCATTAATGACAAGCTTATCATAGTAAACATGCACAAAACATTCTGGAACCATATTTGGTTGTTCTTAAGCCTTTGAAGGCTGGGCTGTGGGAAAGTCCTAGAAGGACTTTCTACATTCCCCCAAATCCAGGAGCTAAATTGAAGACATATAGAAAAGCAGTGAAAAATACAAATGTGATTGTGCAAATCCAACCATAAATCAACGTTACTTGAACCTGGGCCAAACAACCAACATTGACTATGGGCGCTACGAACATGAGCAGATTTGTTGGCATCTTTATCAGATACAATACTAACATCAAAAAAGAAGATACACATTGTCCTATCTTTCACCAGGCAAGGGAAGAAGAATACCTTTGCAAACCGAGCCCACGAATTAACTAATAAGCCATGACTCATAAATAAGCCTAATAGGAAGATAAAGAACTTCAAACCAGCCCTAGACGAAGAGCACACTAAGACCATAGTAAGGCAACATATAGTGAAGAATATACCATACTTAAATTGCTTTCTAATAAGTACTGAATGCAATAATGTAAACATATGCAATTTTTTGGGCCCAAAGGTAGTCTGGATAAAGGCCTTGGAAATGCAAGAGGGATTGAATCATCAAGCATTTCTCTCACCATTATAGATTCGATAGTATATAGTAAAACCACAATAATAGTCTTAATGCTGTATCTCCAACTCAGTGACAAGAGACTTGACCATGCTATAGAATAGTTTAGCCTACTTCAAGTACTTATTCAACAGTACCAAAGGAATCAAGGGCTGGCTCCAAATGGAATGTAAGTGACACATCTATGAAGTCATCAAGCTCCCAAATCATAGAGACAAACTGTTTGAAACAAGTTGTTGAACCTCGTCCAACAAGAAAAGAACTAAGATTTCATCAGTGAAAGTTAAACTTAGAAGAGAAACAAGCTTAAAAGATGACCAAGGAAGAGATATCAGGTCAGCCAACCAAAACCATGGTGCCACTACTTCCTGAACTTGCTGGGAGAAACAACCCCAACCATAACCCAGCAAGGCAAAAAACAGTGAAATAGTTCTAAAGAATAGACATTCTGTATGAAGCAAAGTAGGTTCAAACCGAATCATAACCAAAACAGAACAGAAAGAAAACGTGTGTTCCCTAAATTCCTTAAAGAAATTAGCCAAAGGTGAGAACGGAACCTAGCGCAAAGTAATACCTCAGGCCATGTAGCTCAAAATCATCATCAACAGCAAAGCCCCAAATTGCTCAATGTCCTACATACATACAAAAAAGACCTAGATTAAACGTAAACATTCACAAGTAATTGATGAGAATAAATCAAATTGAAAACCAAACAAATGAGTGTCAAGCCGGACTCTCAAGGCACAAATAGCGCACATATTGAAGTTGGACACAGAAAATTTTGTTTCAGACACTTTAACAAAATTCAATTTTCCCAGAGAGAGATCAACTCTTTGGCTCAGAGTAAGTAATAAATTTGCATAGCTGTGACGATTAAGGAAAGGAAATACATGGACTGCGATTGAAGAAAAAAAATATATACATGTACCCCTCACATCGGTCAACCTTTGTGGTGGTCTGTTGTAGATGGTTAGGCACAGCGACAATGGAGGCAGAGAAAGCCCCAATTGCCAACTCGTTGTTGAAGATTTTAGATCTTGTTTGAGGCAGGATCGATCAAAAATATGAGTGTCTGACACGAAGAGGTTTGGAATTATCATATTCAAGCATCTCCATGCCTAAAGCTCCATGAAAACGAATGGTTTCTAGCACTGAACCCAATTTTGAAGACTGAACAAAAGCTAATCGGATGCCTATGACCTTCTGGAGGTGAGGATTTTGGCCATGGAAACAAAGGAAGAAGGGAGGGTCGAGATGGCATGGATCTGGAGGCTTGGGCTCTAAAGGGGCATTATAGTCTAATAAGGAGGATGAAGAAGATGAAGAAGATGAAGAGGCAGATTGTGAGGGCTAATGGTAAGGACGGTAAGGCAGACCCATTTCACTTTCTCTCTCTCTAGAGTTTTCTGTCTCTCTCACTAGAGACGGCTTATCCGATTACCTTCACCTTCTTCCCCTTCCTTGTCATGTTTTTGAAGAATTATAGATGTGGCTTTGTTTTGAATTGTTAGAAATTCACAAATGTTGTGATAATTACCTAAAACTTTCAAGTTGCGAGAAATTTGTGGATGATTGATTGCCTAAACTTCCTTATTAGGGGGTTTGAGAGACGGAAATGTGTTGACCCGCATGAGGATCGGGTGGGGCTAAGATTAAGAAAATCCTACCAAGTGACACTCGTAATCCAACCCTCAACCCACCCCTGATCTTCAATTAGATAAAGTCTACTTACTAGATTTGTAAGGGAAACAGTGGGAAACTTTTTTTCATTTTCTCTTTTCTTAATTTTAAACAAAGTCTTTCTTTTTTCTTTTTTTTTTGGGGGGGGTGGTGGGGGGTCAGCTGCGAATATAATACAATGGTTGTAATAAAATTGACCGTAATCTTGTCAACGAATTAAAAAAAAAAGAAAAACGAAAACAAAAAAAACCGTATCTAATAGCGTGGCCATTGCTAGCATGGAATCTATGGATACATCAAGACGGTCTTAATCATATCTCTTGTCACTTGTAGAAAGATGCGATAATTGTTCATTTCATTTTAGACAGTATCTTTCTTAAGCTATTATTACATCTTTCTATTATAGCAATTCTCAGACCGCATAGTTTTACACACTAACAGTCACTTGAGTATTATTATTTCTGTTGTTGTCTAAATTATTCAACAGCCGTGCGGTGTCAATATATATGTTGTGTTATTTGATGGGTAATGTGGTGTGATATTTGATGTGCACTATTGCACTAGCAATGTACTTGATGAGCAAAGGCGAAGTTACAAGTGGACCAAGGAGGCCATGGCCCCCCTGACCCAGAAGCCTATATATAGAATTTGGGTATTAGGTTAATGTGTGGGGTACGATTAGTCAGAGTGATTGTTGTGCCTTTAAAGTCACAGGGTGTGCCTGTGTTCAAATCTTAATATTGGATTAATTTTTCCCTTTTTCTTTAGTTGTTGTGGTTAGGGCCTTCATTCATTATTATTTGTTTCGTACTTTACTTTTCTCTTGAGCTCTTTTTTAAGACAAATTTTTATGTTCATCACTTTATTCCTTGTTTTTTCCAATCTTCTTCTTATTCTATATATAATTCTATCATATCTTTTTATATTAGAACATTAATTTTAGCTGCATACCTAAGGATATGTTTTTTTATTGGAAAATATAGGTTGGTAAATCGGTAAAATTGATTTAGATTAGTTGAAGTGGGTTAAAGTGGATTTTTTTTATTTAAGTAAGTTGGTTTAAGTAAGTTGAATTAGGTTGAATTTTTTTATATGATGAGAAAAATGATTAAAATAGCAAAAAGTAGGTTGAAGTAGGTTGAAGTGAGTATTTTTTCATTAAAATTGATGAAGTGGGTTGAAATGGGTCGAAGTTGATTGAGGTTGGTAAATTGAGATTTATCATGAAAAGAATAGAGCCTAATTCACACAATTTTTATGCCATATATTTTATTATGAATTGCAATTCAAATGCTTGTAAGATTATGAAGCCTATATTACTCAAATTATTTCACAAAATCTTTGCCAAAAGGAATATTTCACAAAGTAGATTAGACTGCAACTGTAAAAGTTTGTAGTTGTACTCACACTCCATATAGAAGTGAAATTTTCTTACTTTTTCTATCTACAATTCAATACTTTGGCCCCCATGACATGAAATTATAGCTTCGCCCTGTTGATGAGTCGCATTCATTGATGATGAGCGTAGATATATATGGTGAATACTATCATTGAATGTGATGAATTGAAGATGATACATGTGTATATAATGAGCATATTGACATGCATTAGCAATGTACCTTATGGATAGTTACACATATTGATGGATTAGTCATACAATAATTAACGAATGCAATGTGTATAAAAAGCTAACCAATTTTCTTCTATTGATTAGTTTACACTGTATTTTACTAAATATAATACTACTATTGCCAATTCATAATCATTTAATGCTATTTGACATAAGCGATAGTGTATATGTATACATGGATAGGTAGATAGAATTGAAAGTCATACACAATGGTATACATGTTTCCCCCCTTGATTCCAAGGGCATATCCATATCTCATTCCCCCCTTGATTCCAAGGGCATATCCATATGTCATTTAATTGAAGAAATTTTTATTCCAATCACTGGTAGCATTCGAGTCTTGTGAATGAAGAAAATTTGTGATGGGAAAACTTTAACCCTCATTGTACCAATAGTAGTTGAACTCCAGTGAAATGAAGGATCTAAGATCCCAGGAAAAAAAAAAAAATTCTTTAAGCCTCTTTTGTAAATAAAAAAAAAATACACCAAACAATCAAACAATGACAAATCCCCCCAACCCACCAAAATAATCATAATAATAATAACAAACCCAACCCAGTACTCTAGTAGGCCAGTACCACACAAGTTAGACATGGTGGCCTCTCCTAAAAACAAAGATGCCATCCAAAACTTTTCCATCTCTTAGGGCCTGTTCCTTTCATGGGTAAATTGATGTGGATAAAAAGCGTGAAGTGGATCGAAATAGGTTGAAGTGGGTTGAAATATGTTGAAATGAGTTGAATTTTTTTAAGATGATAAATTAAACTTGGTTAAAATAATAAAAGTAGATTGAAGTAGGTTGAAATAGGTTGAAGTAGGTTAAAGTGAATTGAGGTTGGTACTTTGAAACTGACCCACAAAAAAAATAGGCCCTTACTAGGGATTTTCTGATCTCCATGGACCTGAATTGATGCTTAGTCGATGTTGGTCTAGCCCATCCTTAGTTGCCCACAACTGGACCTGAAACAACTAAGCCGCACATATGATTTTACAATGACGTGTGAAAACTGGAGCAGCTTTTACCTGTTAGCCTCTTACTCCTCTTTTTTTCTTTTTTAAAATGAAAAATAAGCTGTTCAATCCATTGGATCATATGAAGGCAGTCCAATGGACCTTTTGTAGGGGGGGGGGGGGGGGGGGGGGGGGGGCGGCGCTAGTGCACAAGCCCCGAGACCTAAAGGTTGGATTGGAAGCCCTGCTCATCATATTCGCAGCAGAGAATTACAAGTCGTAAAATTCATTTTCATGATCTTCAATTTGCAAAATGAAAGTTCAGTTAAGTTAGTCAAATTACCTTAGAAGGGTAAATATGATGATGACAAAAATTAAAAACAATTACCAAAATTAAAAGCAAAATTTAAAATGGGACAATACTTAATGATATTTTGACGAGGTTAGGCATTAATCAAACTTAGTCTCTACTTAGAGTTCTCCAACTTTAGAATTAACTATTCTTCTTTGATTGCGATCGTCGATTATACGCACGACTCACCTAGTGGTCTCACCTATGAGTTGATCCTACAACTCTAGGCCTCTCCACATCCAAGTTGACCACCACCTTCGTCAATCAGGTCATCCGCCCTCTGACCATAATCACCTCAACCCAATAAGAAGAAGACTTACAACAACCGTAGAACTAATCTATCCAAGAGTAACCAAATAGACACTACTCTCTAGTGACAGTAACAAGATGCTAAGCGTAGAGAGTTGAGTATAATGAGCCGGCTTCGATCCTCCTCCTAAAGGTGTATGATGCCAGTGTAAGGTCACGTCGAGACCTGAGAGACAGCATCGACGAGATTGCAAATAGCTCGTTCTTTTCTTTTTTGGTGTGTATTTCTCACTGCTTCCTCCAGTGCTCATTATAAAGCCATGCATCAAATATTAACTAGCTGTTGCAATGCTTGGCTTTCATGTTTGGAAGTTGTTGCAAATTGATTCACTAGCCGTTGTATTGTTCATGGCTCAAAGTGATGCTCAATTATCAACTTTTTTCAAAAATAGCACTTAAATTATATTTTTGCTCCTCAATAGCGCTATGTTTATGATTTATGGATCATAGTAGTACTTGGCAACTTGTTCACCTGTTATGATAGGCCAACAAGTTGCCAATTAAGTGCTATTATGATCCATAAATTATAGACATAGTGCCATCGAGGAACAAAAATATAATTAAGTGCTATTTTAGAAAAAAATTAAAATTGATAATTGACTGATACTTTGGGTCATGAATTTCTTGTTTGTTATTATCAAAAACACTATGTAACTCATGAGTCAACAAAAAACTTTATTGGAATTTAAGGTTAAAAACTCTTATATGTTGAAGATCAAATTCAAATTTTGTTTAATTTTAGCAATAAATTGAGTTGTTTAATCGTTGTCCTTAGCTTAAGATCTCATATAACGTTAGCTGTAACACTACGAGTGTGACTTAAAGGATATGGAGTGACTGTCTATATCATCAAAGATGTACCTTCCTTTTTGGAAAGCTCACTCTTAAGAACTCTACAATGAAACATGTTTGTTGTGGAGAATTCTTATGATGTGTGACATCTTGGGAAGTTTTCCATGCAGCATGTGCGCGAGAAGAAAGTACGTTGAAACAACTTGCGGTGATTTGTGGGATTAGTCAACAATCCTCGAAACCATTCTCGATAACTGTCCATAGCTGGCCACGGTCAAGATGTTACACTAGTTCCATGGGATTTTCCAATAACATAAATTAGCTAACTTTTCTTTTTGCATAATCAAGTACTAAAGTCCCTTTTTTTCTTTTTCCTTTTTCCCCGGGGGGATTAACAGTAGCCGGCTTACATGCAATTGATAATGAACCATGAGAAGGGACGACTGGTCAGTATGATTTTGCAAATCACTAAGCTCTTACATAAAACCACACAAACTTGGTTAATATTGATAATCTAAAATCATTTATATCAGAACGATCATGTGAGGACAATTTCTGTAAGTTTCATTTATTTTATCTTAAAATCAAGTGAAAAATATATCAGTTTATATAAAATGACCCAAACATGAAACAATAATACAATCTAAATCTTAAAATCAAGTATGAACCAAACATGAACCATGGATCAAGTTCGACTGGAAGCCTATATGTAATATGATTAATATTTTAGCGTGAAAATATGTTATTTAATTTTAAGTAAATATAGGACATTATCAAAGCCATTTGCAAACTCCATAAAAAACCATACCAGTGTAATTTCTCAATCATAGTATCTTGATCAACCTGTAAAGATTTTTTAAATATATTGACATGATCTGTTGTCTTGATTCAATTCATTGATCACACAGGCAAAGCAAATTAATTGGTCCATGGTCATAGGCGTAACTTGTGTATGATTCCACGACCCATGCAGTCCATATAATACAGGGACACCAGTGCATAACATGCTCTAATAGTAGGTCAACTACGTACAAAGATATCATATAGTATTGCTCATATGCACTGAACAAAGTGACATTGATTTTTTAATTTAAAACCGACCCAAAAAGCCTGCTTTCAAACATGCACGCCGTATCAAATTCAGAACATATCACATATATATCAGATTCTAATATATCTTATTCATCTTATATGACCAGAATCATCAGCTAATTCAGATAAGTTAAAGCCAACCTCCTATGAATTTATGTCCCTACAGTTTGATTAGAATCGGACAACCGGCCTGCCCCTACAGAAACTAACTTTCCGCCACAATTAATGAGTTTAATAAATCTTCACTTCCTCCAGAAATATGCATGCCTCTATTTTATGATGCTCTAAGATTATTTGTTAGAGTCTAAAGAAAATGGAAGGAATATGTTCGAATGACAAAGCTCGACTAATCAACTTTTTGGGTTATATACTTTTCTTTGCTTACAGTCGCAGCACCGTGATGCTCTTTCCTATCTGAGAATCAATCGTCATTAACGGTCTTAACGACCTTTGGATTCATTGTCCCCAACTACCCTTAAAGGTCATTGTCATCAACTAAATGTTTTCCACGTCATCAAATCAGTATAATTGAAGATTGTCTTCCCTAGAATCTCAAGCTTTGCACCTCCCCCCGGCCCCCCGGTTTGAATGTATCACTTCTTGATGTTTATCCTCCTTATCTCCTCCTCTATAAATTGGCTTCCAAAACTCAAGTCGCTCAACCACAAAACGGGCACCCTCAAAACAAATACTAGTAAAGTAGTTGTTAAGTTCATATATAGAAATGGACAAACTGAGCGAGCTGGCTATGACCAAGGCCGCAGTGATATTTGCCAAGAGTTCATGTTGCATGTGTCATAGCATTACGACACTGTTCCATGAGCTTGGGGCCAACCCCACGGTATATGAGATAGACCACGATCCAAGGGGGCTAGAGATGGAGTTGGCGTTGCAGAGGCTAGGGTGCAAGCCTACTGTCCCTGCCGTCTTCATTGGAGGAAGGTTTGTCGGATCTACCAAGGATGTACTCGCTGCCCACCTCAAAGGCTCCCTCAAAGCCATGCTCATTGATGCTAAGGCTATCTGGTTCTAGCCATTACTATGTCCAACACCCCCACCCCCATCTCCCAAAAAAAAAAAAAGAAGGAACAAAATAGGGATTTCCAACCCCTCAAAAAGAAAGGGGAGAAAGACAATTATCCCTATCCCAAGTAATGAGGCGCTTGTCAAAAGCTTTAGTTTTTTTTTTCAGCTTTTGATGACTGCGCTCTATCTTAAGTAACATTGTATCCATCACAAGATAAGTGTACGTCAACTTAATGCACTGCTCAAACAAGGTGACAATACATTTCAAATTTTGATAGCTGCACTGGTACTGCCTTATGTTGTTATAACCTTTATTGTCATAGGCAAGATGTTCAAATTAAATCATATATTTATATATAAAAGTGAGTGCAAATGATACAGGTGCGACACATGTCCTTAAAATATTTATTAAGGCTTTATTTAAAAATAAAAATTAAAACATTTAAAGTTATTGTAATGAATAATGTCTTTTCAACTATTTCAATGAAGAGAAAAAATAAATTATTGTTATGTTTAATAGTATTATTTCTAAAAATTTAAATTATATAATTAATTATAATATTTCTAAAAATATTTTACTTAAAATTTTAAAACAATGCGTGCATACGTGGCACAAATTTAGAGGCCAGTGAGGACCCTATGTCTTGGTGGTTTTTTTTTCCCCCTCCAATTCATTTGTTGGAGTATGAGTTACATGACCTCTCCACA
The DNA here is from genome assembly GCA_029747015.1 of Carnegiea gigantea. Lineage (NCBI taxonomy): Eukaryota > Viridiplantae > Streptophyta > Magnoliopsida > Caryophyllales > Cactaceae > Carnegiea > Carnegiea gigantea. The sequence goes on along the minus strand of JAKOGI010000479.1, from coordinate 218,125 downwards.
TAAGCTAACCAGACGCAAAATGTCAATAGTTACTAATCTGTTTAACTTATCATGGAGCAACTTATATAAAAGTAAACGTAAATACCAATAATTGGAGAGACACCTATTTTTGGAGTGAAAAATTACTTTTTATTGGTAATATAGTTAGTTAGAAAGTCAAAGAATAGTTGGGACATGACATAATACTTTGTGGAAAGATCAAAACTAGAGCTAACAGCTAACATTAACATTAACATATACTCTGTAGGCATCTTCCTCTTATGCATTGAATATGTAAATAGTTGATTAACTTTTCCCCTTGAATAATTGACCAGAAACATTTTTTCATGGAAACCATATTCTATTAGATTTAGGGCATAAATATCATATTTATCTCAGCAGATTAGACTCGCCACCGACGTTGGGGGGAAAAAGTTATGGCGGCCATGCATACGTGTCCAAAGTGGTCATTAGATTTGGCCTGCGGTGTCCAAAAGGCCTACTTTGCGTCATGGCTAATTGTTTTAACTCATTTGCTCAAGGAATTTATGCATGCTTTGAATGCATATGTATTCCATGCTCTGATTATTTTTGGGTTAGCTTCAAAGAAAATAAAACGTGAGAAATATGTTTGACTACCTCAACTGTTCTTATATTATGCTTTTTAATTTACAGTTACAATGCCGAAATGTTTTCTTTTTAGCCGAAGGAATTATTATTGCTAAATTATATATTAATTTGGCTATAAGTAAGAAATCATGCATATAAATACAAATAAGATTTCAACTAGAAATCTATTGGCAATGGGTGAAGTAACTCACAAGTTTATATACATGCTCAAACTTAATTGTCCAACTCAGTCCAATTTCGGCTTCCTTCTGTCTCTTGAACTTTTGGGCTTTAACAATGCATTTTGCCCCAATGGGAAAAATGGGATCTTTGGGTTAAATTAGAGAACTCCAAGAAGACATGTCAAGGAAGATTATTGGACTTGGGTTCAAATAGACTTGGCAAATAGGCTGTCTGGTTTCAGTTTAGATTCAGTTAATTTTGCACTAAATCATGTCTAAGATTATGAATACAACTTCGGTTCATATTGATTTCTTGTCAGTTAGTTTTCGTCCGATAAACTTATTTTATAAAGAATAACACTAACCAATAAGAATAGAAGTTTGGGACGCATTAGTTTGTGGTTAGGCCAATTCAAATATCCAATCCAAATTAGATTAGCATATTTCATATGTTAGTTGAAGTACAATCTATTGATTCAATTTAGGCTTTGAGTCTCACGTCAGTTTATCTGATTTAGATTTGGCCCTAGCTAGTGCACCTGTAGTCCGAACATATAATGATACCAAGGAGGAAGCTAAATATGCCAAATTTTTTTTGTGGGTCTTACGTTCTCCATTTCACCAAAGTAGTTGAAATACCGTTGACCTAATAAAGGATATAGTACAGATTTTTTCCATTCGTAACACTCGAACTCAAGATCTTACCTAAGAGAAACAAATATCAAACAAACAAACCATTTGAACGAATGCCACGTTGAACATATCCTTTTGTTTGGGCCAATCCTCAATTGCCAAATATTAGGCTTAGAATGGGGCCAACTTATTGGGGATAAAAAATTGCCATAATTTGTAATCTTAGATTATATTCCAAGCAGATTAATTGACGCATGACATACTTGACTAAGAAATTCAGAGCCCTTGTGTCCCCCGGGTCCTCTTTAATAATTGACTCAGATAAATGCTTTCTACATTTCTGCTATCAGATCGATTTAGAGCATAATTAAGTATCGTACTAGCTTATCTAAAAAGATTAGAATCGCCGCCTAATTAGGGAATAGATATAAAGGACAAAGCCTATATGATACTCCTATGAGCACATACTCCCCTAAGTCATATTAGCGACACATATTAAAATTTATTTATATGACAAATATACGTAGGAAAAATATGCACACTTGGTAAGTGAGAGTATATACTTTTAGGTATATGATATATATTACTGCTAAAGGCAGCTATGCACTCTTGTGTCCTACGTGGGGATTAGATTTGGGCAGCCATAGTGTCGAGAAGGTTACTTTGTGTTTAATTTCATTTGCTCTGGAAATTCTCTTTGGGTTATATATTCTTTAATGCATATTCTATGCTCTAATTGCTATTGGATTGGACTTATTTTTTTTAACAAAAATGAAGGAATATATTCAACTCCCCCCACCCCTCCCCCAGTTGTTCCCGCTCGCATTATTAATTTATTATGCTTCTTTACTTGCAGTTACTGTGTCAGGATTCTCTTCAAAATTAAAATGATAACTAGCTAGAATCTTGTAGTCCTTTTTTTATTTTTTTTTATAATTTACAAAATTACTTATTCATTATCGGTGTAAAATTAGCATTCTATATTTTGATAGCAGAATTGTTGACAAATTAAAATTTTAATCATCCACTAATGAGAAGATCATACAATTACAACTTTGCTTCAACTATAAAGGTCCAAATCCTTTCGTTTTTTGGGATTCGCGTCCAAATCCTTTATATAGTCAAGCGAAATATGCCATGGAGGTTCTAGGGTCCTAGCTAGGCACCCAGTCTTCGGATTTTTTTTTTCTTTTGGTAAATTTATCCCCCAAAAAAATTGTTAAATTTGTGAAGAGGTCAATCATGAAGATCAAGGGTCTGCTCGTTTTAGCATTTATACACAATTATAATTGGCTAGCTGCTCTCAATTACTTCCAACTACTAGTTGTTAATCACAACCATTCCTAACTGGACTTGAAAAATCATTAGTTTTGTGGTTGTTATTGTTGTATTTTTGAAACAGAATCCTTCGTTTACATTAGAGAAACAAATAGAGTTAATAAAATAAGTGGGTTTGTGTTTAACTAGACTTGAAAAATCAGTAGTTTTATTCATGCTTGAACTGGCTTAACTTTAACTTGGATCATATTAAAGTCAATGAGATTTACACTTAGTATTGGTTATTCATACGAACCATAATAAACAATATAGGACAGAGAATATACATAAAAGGGAGGTTATAAGAATATTGAGCCATCCTAATTGCTGCATGTGAACTAACCTTCAAAACCTTGAACTGGCTTGTACCATGTCAACATATGTTGATTGATTCTTTTACATATTTGTGTGGGTATCAGTTAATTTAACTAATAAAATCTCTAAAAATTATTACTAGAAACCTCGATTTAAGCCCTGCATACATCAACCTCTGTACCTTATTTGCACCGGGGAAAAAAATCACCTAGATTTGTAACTTGTCTATTCTTGGCCAAAGTCATAAAAAGCTTCATTTGAAATCATGAATAATACCTATTAACATCACTGTTAAAATATTAAAGTCGATGGGAATCAGTTAACAAAATGTTAAGTCATTTGAATTAAACCACATTCAAGTCAATGAGGCTCACATATGCGTTACTTGATTGACTAAACCCTAACTGAGGCCCGAGTGCGGGTGCCAAGCCTTGTCGCCACAAATTCTTTGTGAGGAAATTCGTGGACTGACAACAGCTCCTGTGCTTGAACTCATATCATATGAAATTAAAATTAATTGATCTCATTGAAGAATGGATCATCACCTTAATTAGATAGGGCTAAAGGTGTCCTTGAACCTATGTTGTCCAAGTGATGATTAGAATTGGATAACCGACCTAGGCCTCCCAAAATCTCACTTGTTGCTTCTTAGATTCATTATCAGGAACCTAGATCTTCATTTAATAATTAATTAAACAATGGCTATATGAGCATTTATCTTAACAAATGCATATATATTGTCTGCTTGTATATTTATATTTATTAATAGACAACATTGATGTGAGTCTTATACAACATGTCTCTTCACGTAAATGTCATTTGAGCTTGAAGTGTGGAGTCACAAACGTTCTGCTTTACCTTACACAATATTAAATATGGAAGCTGCTAAAATTTTAACATATAAAAACTCGCTCAAAAATATTCTGATGCCATTTTCAAAACCAACTCAACTAAAAGTTTAAGTTGACAGTTGAAGGCCTAAAAATATAATATATGCTAATGCTTTAGTAAAGACAAAGTTTTTGCGTGCCTTTTGTTTCACCTGCAGACTAACATATTGTGCATTCGATAAATTGTAAGGTTCTTAGGGGTGTGCAAAAAAATCCGAAACCGAGAAACGAATCGAAAAATCGGTTAACCGAATAAATTTTTCAAAAAAGTCGGTTCGGTTAACTGAACCGAAATTTTTTTCGGTTTTCAGTTCGGTTACGGCGGTTAACCGAACCGAAAATAATTTTACTTTTTTGAAAAATTATAAATAAAGAATAAAAAAATTTGGTGAGAGAGTGTACTTTTTTATTATTTATAAATGGTAACCAAAGTATAATTTTTATAAAAATAATTTCAAAAAGAATGACAAATTTAGGTAAGAAAGCATGAGTTTTTTATTATTTGTAAACGGTTAACCGGTAACCGAACTGAAAAATCGGTTAATCGAACCGAAAAATCGGTTAACCAAACCAAAAAATCGGCTACGGTTCGGGTTTTGGACGAACCGAAATTTGCGGTTAACCGAACACTACAGGGAACCGGTCCAGTTGAGACCGAAATTTAGAGACCGGCAAAAAAATCGGTCTCCAGAATTGAGTTGAGACCGGCATTTAAAGACCGCAAACAATGGTCTCCAGCAGAGTCCAATTCTGAGACCGAAAACAATTTGGACTCTAAATGCGACTGGGCTTAGAGACCAATATTGTTGGACTCAAACTCTTCATCGTTCCCGCGTAAACAGACACCAAAATTTAGAGACCGACGTCCATTATTGGTTTCTAACTGAGACGAAACACAAAAATTGGTCTCTAACTGAGACCAAGAAGACCTTTCGGTCTCAGATTTAGAGACCGATTTTGTTTATCGGTCTCCAATTTTGAGGTAGTTGTCAGAACATAACTCGGTTTCAGTTGAGACCAAACTCCAAAATTGGTCTCTAACTGAGACCACAAAGACTTTTCGGTCTCTAATTTAGAGACCGATTTTCCATGTCGGTCTCCAATTTCTTAGCAATCTTCCAGAACTATCTCGGTTTCAGTTGAGACCACACTCCCAAGTTGGTCTTCATCTGAGACCAAAACGATTTTTCGGTCTCAGAGTTAGAGACCGATTTCGTATATCGGTCTCCAATTTCTGAGAAAGCTTCCAGATTTTCAGTGGAGACCACGACTGCCGGTCTCTAGGTTTTGAAGAAAAAAAAAAATTCGAGCGCGGGCGTCTTGTTCTCCAGTGACATCTCTGCTCCTCGCTCTCTCTCACTCCCAATTCACTACTCTGTGCTCCCTGCTCTCCTCTCTCTCTCACTTGATCTGCTTGCTCCTTCAACCATTCACTCACTTCCGTCCTCAGCGTGCTGCTTCCGACGCCCCACACCGGCTGCCGCCTTTGGTTGCTGCTTCAAACCCCCCCGAAGAACACCAAGGTATGCCTTCACATTGATTTCGCCTCCCCTGTTTGCACGTTGCCAATGTTGTGCATTCATTTGTGTGTCTTCACTCGTATTTGTCTGCTTTGCTGTCAATGGAAGTGCTGATTTCCAGAATCTAGGGTTTTCACAAATGTCCATAGCTTCGTTGGCTTACCCTGTACATTGCGTTTGAGTTGTGTGCAGAGTGGATTTCATATGCACACCAGGTGTTTGTGAAAAGGTCTGAACGTGGTTGTTTTCTGCTTTTCTGTTTATGGTGTTGTTTCCGTTGTTGTTGGTTTGTTATCATCTATGTCATCAACAGCAGTGGTTTGTTTCATTTGCTACATCTGATTTTGATGTGAATTGATGGATGAATGTTTGTTGGGATGGACAGCCCACCAGTTCTTACGTTGGCTTATTTGTATGTTTGTGGTGTTGATTTGGTAGTAATTAGTGGTTCGTTTTTTTTTGGGGGGTGGGGGGTCTTTGATCTGCTTGGGTCCATTTTATGTCTGCTACGAGGTGAAGTTATTGGCTAAAATAATTTATATACTTTGCCCTCAGTTTGGCTAAAATTAGCATGCTCTGCCCTGGATGAACTGTAGACCACCTAAATAGCTAAACCTCATGGATTATGCTGCACTTGAATGGCTCTTTCATCATGAGATTAGCTTTTGTGGTTGCGTGAAACAAAGGATTAGCCGTCATTTGGGAATTTTGTACACATAGTCGGGAGTTGGAACAGTTTCTTTCTTTTCTTTTTAAAGTAGAATAGATTTGCTGAGACGTAGATTTTAGAATGCTTCTTTTGTGGGAGTAAAGTCCTTCATATAGTTGAATGAAGATTTTAGACTGCTGTTATTGAGAGTGACATAGGGTGAGTTGCTCCTAGTTGGAATGGTCGCTGGTTTTACCAGTCAGACAGGTTAAATCGTCTTGGCCTGGTTGACCCAATATTGACTTGGATTAAACCGGGTGTGATGCGGCTAAACCGTTTACCAATATCTATGTTTGTATGTCCTACCCCTCTCTCTCTGTATATATATATATACACACACACACACACACACACACACACACACACACACACACACACACACATATATATATATATATATATGTATATATATATAAGAAAGAAAACAAGTGCATGGCCAAGGAGTTAGGCAGATGAATATAAGGCCCAATCGATGTTTTCCACTGGAAAAGGTTGATAGGGCCCGCCATATTGGTTAAATAATGAAAGGAACATAGTAGGTCCGTATAAGTTAAATTGTGGAATCAACCTAGTGGCTATTGGCGAGAAGGGTAATAACTAAGACGCAGCGCTGCAAGGGCCGCAGTAGCGCACGCTTCACTTGCCTGCTTGCTCTTCCCCCCCCTTCTCCATAACTCGAGCATTTATGGAGTTTTAAGTTTCCTTTCATATTGTCGTGTCTTCTCTATTCAACTAATAAGCTTTTCAGAACAATAAGTTTATGTATGTTTGTATGTATGTATGTATGTATGTATGTATGTGTGTGTGTGTGTATATATATATATATATATATATATGCGTATACATATATGTACGTATATATGTATTTATGTACATGTACTTATTGTTGTACGAAAAAATGTATGTTTGGCTAGTAACATATACAGATCCTCCTGAGACAATGGATCCAAGTTGGGTGTGGATGTACAACAGACTAGAAGGGAAGTATCTAAGCAAGACATTCGTTGAGAAAGTTGAAGATTTTATTAAGTTTGCCTGTGCACAACTAGAGTTTCAGAGGTGCCAAAAACTGAAGTGCCCTTGCGTGAAGTGCCGCAATTTACCATACCTTGATGTGGATACCATCAAGTTACACTTGTACCAGCGAGGGTTTCAACCTAACTATTACAGGTGGGTGCATCATGGTGAAACGTTCCTCGAAGATGATGAAGCTGCAACTTCCTCATCGAATGCACAAGCACTACCCAACCTTATGAGGGATATGGTGATGGATGCATACCCACATACGTTATCCGCATTATTACAAGAGCTGCCCAACAATGCAGAGCATGAACCAACACCAGAGGCGAAAAGATTCCTGGAACTCCTTAAGGCAGCAGAGAGACCACTGTACGAGGGATGCGAAATGTCAGTACTAAAAGCTGTTGCACGGCTTACTAATCTTAAATGTGAATATAATCTACCGCATCGAGCGGTTGATGGTATTGCATCATTCATGAAGGAGATATGCCCAAATAACAACGATATGGTTGGTAATTACTATGAAATTAAGAAATTGCTTGCTGGTCTTGAACTTCCACACCGTAAAATAGATGTTTGCCCCAATGGTTGCAACTGTAGTGTGTTTATGCAGTATGTTAGATTCATATGATAGTACGCATCATTGATCAGTGTATCATACTTAGTGTCGTTATGCATGCAATTACCTAAGTGAGACCCATGCACTTATCTAACTGATTTTTATAACTTTGCGCAGGAGTAGGTACGCATGGATGGTGCAAGTGGAGACATCACCCAGTACGAGTCTCAGGAGACGCAGCCTCCTGAGTTTCCATTGGAGGACAGTAGCACCCGCTTGACCAGGGTTCGACTTGTGCCGGACACCGACATGTGGTAAGCATCGTTAACATTCAAAGAAAACAAAACGAATGTGTCCGACGTTTTCATTTCATTTGCTGGAAATGCTGTGTCACAGGTTCGGACATCGAGATGTCGCACGTGCCATCTCCGAAACCATTCGAACCTATTACAAGGACGCCTTCACGTGTTAGCGGGACGCCCCTGAGGATCACAGGAGGTTTTGGTGGAATTGTTTTAAGGTATATTTCCCAACTTCACAATATGGTACATGACACCCATACGGAAGTAAGTTCAATAAGTATTGAGAAGTAAAGTGTATGCGTGTAATTGATGGGATGCCTTATCCAGTGCTCCGGATGTGTGATCCGTTGAGATGTGTATTTGGTGTATTCCGGGCGTGTGGCCCGATGAGCGTATATATATATATATATGTATTTGTTGGTAATGCAGGGAAGTATTGTATGGCTTTAAGCCTGGGATGTGGGCAACTTTTAGGCGGAACTCTGTCGATTTCTTCCCAGAAATGAATTTTTTTCTACGTTAATGTATGTAATAGAGATTCGGATATTGTCAGTTGCTAGGCGGAACTCTGTCCGTTTTTTTCCAGAACTATGAGTGCATGCAAATAAATTGGACATTCACCTATATTTAACGTGCACGAAATATATATGTCGCAGAAGCAATCTTGTAGCCAATACTGAAGTCATCTATGCTCATGTTGGTGGATTTTGGTACTATGTGTTATGCATGACCACATATTATGACTTACGTGAAAAAAACGACCACTACTGAGTATTTTGGAAACCTAACACAATGACCAAGTATTATTTGCAATTTTCCATGCAGCAACGATTCACATGGGATCCCGAACACGACGCTTTAGTCAGAAGAGAATGGCAACAGAAGGTGCGTGTAAGGGTGAAAGACATAGTGAACAAGGCCGCGAGGGGCTCTCCGGATAAGATCATTACTTGGATGACGGATGATCTTCGCGCGTCATTGCGACACAAGAGGGAAAGTGATGAGGAATTCAAGAAGCGGTCTGAGGAGAACACGAAGAACAAGACAGAGGGACCGAAGGCAAAGATTGGGCACAGCCAGGGGTCAATCTCAGCGACAATGTGGGCAGACAGGCTGGTATGAATATCTGAAAAACTTGACAGGTATACGTAAATTTAATTTCGCACTACTAATGATGTAAACATATATATACTACTATCTGTTAGGCGAAGCAATTGGGAAGAAGACCATCTGCAGCTGAATTGTTTGCGACCACTCATTCAAAAGTTGATGCGAGTGGTCAACGGATTTGGTGCGATGCTCACGCGCAGAGCGTTTATGTAAGTACTACCATCATAGCTGTGCTTGGTTTGTAAATTTGGACTTTTCTGAAGACCCTGCTCGATTGATCCCCTTCCAACCTCTTATATGTATTGTGTAGAAGTTGCTTGTAATTGTCGTGTTGTCATTGTCACGTGAGGTGATATACTCCGGATGTGTCGTCCGTTGAGATGTGTATTTGGTGAACTCCGGGCGTGTGGCCCGTTGAGATTGCGAGCGTGTTATGTGGTGTTTATATTGTGCAGGGTAAAATTTATGGCTATATGCCTGGGATATTGTCAACTTTTAGGGGAAACTCTATCCGTTTCTTCCCAGAAATGTTGTTAATTTTTTCTTCTTTTTATTTTAACTGTTCCCATTTACCCAACTGATGCAGGACAAATATCAGCAACTGAAAGCAGGAACTGATGTGCAAGTGGGTTCAGCTGCAGATGATCACCTGTTCTTCAAGGCAAGTGGTGGCTGGAGTGACAAGGGCACTATATACGGTCTTGGAAGAGAGGGTCCAGCTATGTTTGAGAGACCGACGGTGACTAGGCGTACTAGCTCCAGCAGTTCTGCTGCATATTCCTCCCCGATAGTTACGCAGCTCCAGGACCAATTGCAAACGACACAGAATGAGTTGCACACCACTAAAGCTCGACTACATTCGACAGAGGAAGAGTTGAGGAGTACTAGGGAGGAGTTGGAAGCTACAAAGAAGCAGTTGGATGACCAAAGAATAGGATTGTTGAAGTTGAATGCTCGGTTTGACAGCTTCTCAGCGCTCCTTGGCCACCCCACTCGTGCAGACAACTCTCAGGCGTCTTCTTAGGCTTTGGTACGTAGCGCATGTCAGGTGCGTCATATGTACGTACATTGGGTTGTACATATTTATATTTAGGAAGTGGAATTTTTTGGTGTATAATTACTGTATGAAGTGACATTTTTGATATACTGGCATTTTTTGCCGTCCAAAAATGATGTATCAATTGTAACATTTGAGAAAAAAATTGAAACTGCAGGTTCAGTTCATAAACCAAGCCAAAATTTTTTTTTATTTTTAAAATTTTTTTTGAGACCGAAATAAATCGGTCTCTGGTGGAGACCGAACTGGGCATGGTGGTCTCAAGATATGGAATGGTTGGGCGCACAAATACTGGTCTCAGCCAGAGACCGAATCGTAGGTGGTCTCCACTGGAGACCGAAATTTTTGGTCTCTGTTGGAGATCAAATTTAGAGACCAAATTTTCGTGGTCTCCGTTAGAGACCAAATTAATTTGGTCTCTACTAGAGACTGGGTCCCCTGGTCTCAAAAGGAGACCGCTGAATTTGGTCTCCAACTGAGACCGGTGAGGCCCAGTCTCGATTAGAGACCAAATATATTTGGTTTCAAGGCCCGGTCTTTAGTGGAGACCAAACCGTATAATTTGGTCTCCAATTTAAATTTGCGACCAATGATTTCGAGACCGGCCCATTTTCGGTCTCCATTCGGTCTCTGAAAACAGATTGAGACCGAATTTTTTTATGTTGGAGACCGAAAATTTTCGGTCTCTAACAATGCGCGTCCTTGTAGTGGAAAAACGATTAACCGAAATTTTCGGCTCGATTACGGTTTGGAATTTTTTTGAACCGAAAAACCGGTTAACTGATTTTCGGTTAACCGAAACTCCGGTTAACTGGTTTTGCACACCCCTAGTTGTAAGGACTTGTAAATTGTGTAAATCATCGTATGATCGTTGTATCTATAAAAATACGATGTGAATACTAGCTAAGTATCTTCCCTCCAACTTGATAATTGATATATAGGAGACTGTAAAATTATTATTATTTATAATTTAATAGTTTGGAACCATCTAATTAATATGATAATCAACACCAAATAAAGGAAGGTATTTTTTTATGCATTCAATTATTATTATTATTTATACAGCTCATTTTATAACACTTATTGTTATTCGAGTGTAGGTCTAATGTGCTCAAGCTAGCTAGTAGTAAAAAAGTGTCATAGTCATCCAAATCTAATATGCTTTGATTTATATAATCCTTATACCATAGAAACTTTATCCTTTGCACCTTCTTTATTTATTTTTTAATAATACTTTATTACTGAGTGCTCTCCCTCCTTCCCTTTTTGAATCAAAGAATAACAAGTGAGTATATGGTCTTTTTCCTTAGTTCTCTTCTTATAAATTGACTTCCACGTCCCAAGTCCTTACATCTATCTACACAACACTCTTAATTAGGAAAAGCCACAAAAACTTCAACGCATTTGAAACTTCATTCTTCATACGTAAAGAATTAAGTCACTGTATATGGAGAGACTGAGCGAGTTGGCTAAGACCAAGGCAGCAGTTATCTTTGCCAAAAGTTCATGTTGCATGAGCCATAGCATCACGACGTTGTTCCATGACCTCGGGGCAAACCCTGCAGTGTATGAGATAGATCGCGACCCGAGGGGCTGCGAAATGGAGTGGGCGTTGCAGAAGCTAGGGTGTAAGCCCACCATCCCCGCCGTGTTCATCGGAGGAAAGTTCGTAGGGTCCGCCAAGGACGTGCTTGCTGCCCACCTCAAAGGTTCCCTCAAAGATATGCTCATTGATGCTAAGGCTATTTGGTTCTAGCCATCAACGTATTATGTATGCATTCGTGGATGTCCTAAAACAACGGCATGCATGTCCTTATTTTTCTTTTTTCTTATTTCTTTTTCAAAGGGTGAGCGGAGGGGTTAGTTTGTAGGATGTAATTAATGCAGTACATCTCAAGAGCTTTAGTTTTTATAAGCTCTTGATTGCTGTATTAGTCTACCTCAAACAACAAAATGTCACTAAAAAATATGTAAGACTAATATACAACTTGAAATGTAAGAAAGCCGTATATTTGAAACTTTATGGTTCAAACATCTGCCTAGATTATGAAGTGTTTCAAACTTTAGAGGTGACGAAAGTTGACCTTATCTGCGAACTCAATACCTGAAAGACTCGTCATTCGATTCAACTTTTGATCGAACATTGAACCGAATTTTAAACCCAAGTCTAAAATAACTTGGACTTACTTTAGACCCGGCCTAATAGTGACTCAATCTCCAAAAGTGACATGATATGAGACCTCATTAACATGAAATGCCTTGATTCAAATTGACCCATTCTTAAACAAAAGGACGAAAACAAGAAATATAAACATAATGAGCAAGCTAATAATGCATTTACTTTAAATATTGTGTTTTGATAGTAAAATTTATTTATGTATGCTTAAAAAGGAGGGATCATGGTTCATAAAGTTGAGATGGACTTGTAGGCTAAAGGATCATAGATTATAGGATTTGAAAACAAAGTAAATATTACAAATTGATAACTAATCTACATTCTACATTTCTACCCAAGAAAAAAAAGGCCCAGCCTGAACCTATCCTGACCCAACGATATTGAAGACCCAAAAGTGATCTAACACGAATGGATCAACTCAAACTCAAATCGACGTGATACTTAAGAAAAATCCACAATGACTTGAACCTATATGGGTAAACCTAAACCCAATCCAATTAACCTAGTTGTCACATCTAGTTTCAATATCTATGTATGTTGTCTTCCTGAGAGATCAAGCTTCGAATTTAATTGGACACCCTTTAAATCTCCAACAAATATGGATCCTATATGACTATCTTTGTACCTAAATCATTATTCATTTTTATAGGCTTTTAAAATGTTGATCCGACAATTCTTATTCAAGATATGATAAAAATTATTTATGTACCAAGTATCTATACTTTAATGCAATATACAGGACCCATGCCTAAAATATTTTAGTGCCATGCATTTATGAGCTATTATCATATACCCTTTACATTTAGGTAAATTTCTAAACCAGTATTTTAAAATTTATCATCTAAATATCTTTACCTTAAAAATTATTATCATATAACCTCCAAAAGTACGTACCTTTATATGTGTATGAGGGAGGTTGAATAATAATAAATTTTCTGTAGATGATAACAATTTTTAAAGTGCGAGAGACTAAATAATAATTTCAAAAATAGTAAATTATAAATAATATTTACCTAAATATAAAATGGATATATGATAATAATTCTTATAAAAAAATGAGAGTAATGCATAATGGAATGATAGTATGATACTCCAGGTACGAGTTTAGTCTCCCATTCAATTATACTTCAATTCCTCCTTTGATTTTTCTACTTTCCTTGAGACGAAGGCAGAAATCTTTTGTAAATTGCAAGGAATTTTCTTTCAACGACGGGGAAAAAGTCAAAAAAGCAAACACCACAGAATTACCGGCAGAATGTATAAAGCTTGATTTTCCAAAAGAATGCAGAAATGGAACTTTAACAGTTAAAAAAGCAGAGAGAATTTATCCTTTTGTCACTGAAAATGACTTGAAATGACGTAGACAAAAGTTCCAATGCAAGTTTGACATATTTTGGCCCAAGGGAACAAATAAATAATGTCACTGAAAAATAATGGGAAAATGTTATTGCAGTTTTCTAGTCACACAAAATACGTACGGATAGATGCCATAGCAATTAGCAGCCTGCAGCTAAGCTGGAATTTGGAAAGGGAAGTTTTTGCAGAGAATATATGCTTTGTCTCGGTGATGTTGGGTCGGTGAGAACACGAAGAAAAATGGCAGCCTGGATTTGCATGCCTGACTTCATGTCCCTTCATATCCATTCGATCACTTTCGGTAGAGAACATGTTCATTTGTGAATATAGTGCAAAAGACTCACATTTAGGCTCCGTTTAAACTTTGAAAATTTTAACAGAAAGAAAAAAATTTGAAAAATTAAGTAATTTGTTTTTTTGTGTTTGATTTAGAGAAAATTATAAAGAAAAAATTAGAGAAAAATTAGCTGGAAAAACTATTAAAAACAAGTAATAAAATTTTCCTCATAAATTTGTAAGGAAAATTTGGAGAAAGTTCTCAAAAGAATTCTCAACCCCCTTCCAACATCACATTGCTTAGATGATATCAACATTATTCAAGTAATTCATTAACATGTCAATTTCTCATTTAATTTCTTGTATTTCTTCCTCAATCCAAACAAGAGAAAAAACTCACTTTCTCCCTAAATTTTTTTTTTCCTTCACATTTTTTCCTTTAACTTTTCTTTTCACCAAATTTTCTAAGGATCAAATGCAGCCTTAGTGTCTTGTGTTGACTTAGAAATTATATTTTCACATTAAATTGAAAAAATATGACATGATTGAATAGTAAGACTATTTTTTTAGCTTAAATTGTACGAAATAAAGCAAAATATATATCTTTAAATTTCCTCTGCTCCTTTTCTATGGAGTAGTAGATAGTCTACAATGTTCAAATTTAGGGTCTAACGGAATCACTCTTTATGTAAATTTTGCAATTAAGAGGTAAGACTAGTACATCAAATTCTCACACCCTGCCTGTTAGCAGGATTTTTAGGGTATTGAATTTGGATTTAGACTCTTTCTAATATGCTTGAAGGCTACATTTTTTGTCGATATATTTGAACAAGTCATTAATTACTTATAAGAGAACTGTGTAAAGAATCTAATGTAACATTTTATAGTGCTACTATTATAATATACCCATGCGACCCATTGTTAAAAAAAGATTGCACTGGCAAGGAATCAGATACATCATACAAGGCATTGGTCCTTTCAAAGAAGGCAACCAAGGAAACAATATAATCGAGTTATCCATTACGTGCTACATGGTTCAGACTTTCCTAAGGTGATGTGGAAGAAACTGACTAAAGCCTCCCCAAAAAAACAGGGGCAGGAAAGAAAAGAAAAGAAAAGGGTTGATTGACCTGACTCAAGCACATCGATCATTACAACAATAGATTGGTCTCTCTTAGCTTGGTCCACAATATGGTTCTGAAGTTAAATTTCCAGTCAACATTTAACGTACGTTTAGTGGTGTGCCGCAGAATCACATTGAGGACATAGTGCACAAGCCACTTGGGGCAGAATCTAAGCAATTATTTTTTGGGAATAGTAAATAAATATCATTGAACTTTCCCAAAGTAATAAATACAGAAATGACCATAGTACATATATCTTACATATCGATCCTATTTTGACAAACAGTTATTAGTTGTTAACTATTAGCTGTTTGAATTAACTGTTTATAGAAAAACTATTTGGTAAAATTAATTGTTTCTAATAAAGTTGTGAGATAAAAAGCTAATTCTCCAAAAAGTTATTTCAAAAAGCTAATCAAATTAGTTTTTTCAAATTGGCCTTTTAATTTGGACCCAAAAAGCTCTTCCAAAAAACTATTCTATGAAACACCTAAATTAGCTTTTTGATTAGGTCAAACAGCTAATTTTAGTCCAAAAAACTTTTTTTAACCAAAAAGCTCTTCAAAAAACTATTTACCAAAACACCCCCTTCAACCAAATCATTCAATGAAATCACAATTAATGCCTAGCTCTTAGAAATGCCATAAACTGAACATGTCTCACAATATCCCCAACTGCTCGCAAGCAACATTGAAATTTTCTCAGATTTCTTGTCCTCCATGGTTCATAAACTGTGCAGGCTAACAAGATTCTCCTTCATTTGTAGGCTCTCGAGTGACCCTTACATTTGCTTGTAAGCCATTGATCGAATCTCCTGCCTAAGATTCTAGCGTCTAGACTATTGCTTTGTCCACCATAACATAGGTTTCTACACAGCACAAAGAGGCAGGACATTTGAAAAGTTGATGCAAATGTAGATTTTAGAACGAAACTAACTTGGCCCTTTTCCTGTACAGACACAAATTGGATATACAGAGGAAGAAGTGTAAACAGAACTATGTGTATCTCATATGGATGATGAGGATTAGCGTTGTTCTCTCTATCTACATGCAGCTAGATTACTTTAGTCAACTATTTCTAATTTTTGAATCAACAAAGCAAAAACTTTAATATTTGACCGTGTAGGTCCCATGCTTCAGATTAGATTTAGAATGATGCTGTGGTTTAAAAATGAACTATTCTAATGTTCTAATGAAACATATTATTGAAAAGTAGACAAAAACAAACATCTTTAGTTCAAGATCTCACATCTAACGAATCTCATATGACTTTAATTAATTAAATGAGTTTTGATTACTGCTATGTCTCATATAGTATATTTCAACACTGTACTGTGAATACTGAAATATAATGAGGGTACATATGTCAATGACAAACACAACAAACCCTACCATTTTTCTAGTTACCTTGAAAAAAGAAAAATCATTGAAGCTTCTCCATTACAATTTGGAATCAGAATTGGAATGTTTCCTAGTCACTTACTTGCATGGGGGACCTGTTTAGGCGCATTTCTCTTTGCTTATCTCATCGTGTTTGACAAACTCGATCTCCCTTTAATCTTATTCTCTTAAAGCATAATGCCAACATTATCCAAATTGCCATCTTCACAATATGATGCCTTCAATTCATTCGGACACTTGAAATTAAAGAGGCAAGTGCATTTCCAACATTTGGGCACATAGATAGTTACACAATGTGCAAACCAGAATGAGCTAGGGACCATGCATGCATGAAAAGCTATTCAATGGAATTCGAACAAGAATCTAACGACGTGGAGATTATCATCTTGAGAAGAATAACGGCCATGCATAATCACGTACGTCACCAGATGCTCCATTGATAGATGCAAACTTGTCCAGATTATTGACCAACATACATAAATGCATGCAAATGAGGATATTGTCTGCGTGTGTGTGTCTTTTTCTCTAAGTCAAACCAGGACGTCCTTTAATTTGTGAACCATAACTCACCTTTTCAACATGGTCAGATGATAAGGCCATTTGCCGGCCCGCCGCTAACGTAGGCCACTTACTAATTGGTCAATTCCTGATTCCATGAACGCCCACATTATATTTAGGACTCAATGGCAATTTAAGCTCTGATAGAGAGGGTTTTTATTTTTTTAGGGGAAGAGGGGGTGGGGGGAGCAAGCCTAGTGAGAGTTTATGACAATTTTGAAAATTTTTTTTTTTAAAAAAAAATGGTCATTACTATTATTTAGACTTCTGTAATTGTTCAAAATTGCTTCATTTATTTAAAAACACCCAAAAACTTCATTTTGTAATAGATTCAAGACAACGATGCCCCTCTTCTTTTTTGGTTCTTATTTGTTACATTGCTCTTCGGTAACAAATGCCTTTGTCTCTCCCTAATCTAAAGGGTTGTGCAATAGGGTTGCATGTAACGGCCCTTGGGTAGGCTGAAACAATTAGACGTGCATTATCTTATCTTCAAAACTACAAAGAGGCGACTCTCGTTAATTATATTGATTACTTAATGTTTTTGCAGTAAAGAGTTATAATATTGTATAGTTTAATGAGACATTTTTCATAAATTAAACGGAGAATGTAAAATAGATGAATTAAAAAATAAATTTAATTGTTGAAATGTTGGCATGGACAAGGCTTAAAATTTATCATTTAAGCACTGTAAATCGAAGATTTCTAGTTACGTTAAACAAGATATCCCCCCCCCCCCCAAAAGAAAAAAGGAGCAGCCGCTCAATTGTATAGTCTGTAGCTCATAGTATGCAAGTACTGGGGACAAATACCATTCATAGCATGAAAATGTCAGGATAACATCACATCAATAAAGGGGGAAACACTTCCTTATATGATTAGGTTACAAATTAATGTCTACACCAAGGAGAATATATCATAATCCATCTTTATGCCTGAAAATTTTGATGAAAATGGCTCTCTTGAAGATATTTTTAGCGTAAATTAAATTACCTTGAAATTTTTTGTTCTTTTCTCAAATAATAGGGCACGTAAATACATAAGTGTCATAAATTTTTACATCTTCCGGATAGAAGTGCGAATATTTTAGAGAAAGGGATGTCATATTAGTCTTGTTTCTTTTATAGATCCCCACAGATTATTAGCTAGCTGCACTAGTTACACGTAAGTGTTCAATTATGTGTATACAGTACTGGAGTAGTTAGTAATATCTTGTACTAATTTGAAATGCTTATATATGTGTATATTCTTAGTTACCTTGTTTACTTTGAGACGTCCGTACATATGTAAACCTAGTTTCCAAGTTCCAATCTTTAGAATGTATGTAGGGATCTTAACTGTTGCTATAAATATTAAAGATTAGGGAGTTCAACTCTAGACCTTTGGAGTCTTTTAGCTAGTTTACTTATAAAACCTATATGATTTTACAATTTTAAGGGCCTTCCTACTCTGAGGTCGATCAATTCAACTTTATATGTTTCCACTTGGTATAGACAGACCATTGACCTCAATCATTTGGGGGGTAAAGCCTTGACTAAAGATTCTGAGTTCGTACGACGTGCTGGAATTGAGTGCTTAAAATCCATTGGCCTTAGATGCAAGTTGGTTAAGAACAAGAAGATTGTAGCTAGTGTATTGCATTTTCGTACCTTATCCTTATCCTCCAAATATTTCCCTCCCCCACTGCCTTTTTCCATTGCTTTTCCCACTTATAAATAACTGCGAGGAACTGACACTGCGATCAGCACCACCAACATAAACTCTAAAACACTCTGAATAACTTCAAGTTCTGACTTTTGATCATACTCATCCTTCATCTTTCATTGTAAGATGGAAAGGGTGAGTGAGTTAGCAAGGACAAAGGCGGCAGTGATCTTTGCTAAGAGCTCATGTTGTATGTGCCATAGCATCCAGTCCCTTTTCCATGATCTTGGAGCCAGCCCTGCGGTCTATGAGCTAGACCACGAGGCTCGAGGGAGAGAGATGGAGTGGGCCCTACAGCGGCTAGGGTGCAACCCTACTGTCCCTGCCGTGTTCATTGGTGGCAAGTACGTTGGGTCAGCAAGGGATGTCCTTGGAGCTCACCTTAATGGCTCTCTCAAAGATATGCTCATTGAAGCAAAGGCTATCTGGTTTTAATGATGATGGAAAGAAGCTAGGAAACTAAAGTTTCACATACTATCAAGAGCTTTCATTTTTTTTTCTATGAGCTTTTGATAGGAGCAATGTAACTTAGTTTGAGGTCAATGATCTCAATTTTCCAAGCTTTGTGCTAATTAGCATGTCTCCTTTACCTTTCATATGTGGGTGTCAAACTTGGTTATTTGCATTGTCTAATATTCAGTACAAGTCCAATTAACTATTGAACATGCTCCTTTTTTGAAAGTTTGTGTAGGTTTTTGGTCGAACGAGTTATTTAACGTGTGTACTTAGGTAAGGTTAAATGAAGAGTCCAAACAACACAAATTCTACTGAGGGTGAACAAAGATACCAATCCAAAATGAAGCAACTGCGCACAAAAGTATTATCAAGTTGTAGTTTTCACAAGGAATCTACTTTTGCTTTGTAGTCAATCATGCAAGGTTCCCCCCCCTCCCCCCCCAATTAGTTTTGACAACGGATAATAAGGCTACGTCATATCCTAAAGGATGCTTCTCCTAAGGCTTCCCAAATGTGACATATATATAAGAAACAAACGGAGTAACATTGGGGGCTAGCTTCCTGAAAAATGTATGCATTACACACTTCCTACGTGTGTATCTTCGATTGCACTATAGCCAAAATCTTGGTCAAGCAACCTGTAGGCACAAAAAAAAAATTAAATATGTGCCACGTCACTAAATAATTCAAGTTAATTAATATTGGCTAGTCCAATTAATTAATTTAATTATTTGAGTCCAAATGATCACCAAGTCAACGGCCCAATGAAATATCAAATCAACGGCCCGATAAAATTATCAAGTCAATGGCCCAGTGGACTACCAAGTCGTCAACTTAAATAGACTCCCAAGTCATCATCCCGAGTTCAAGGCCCATCTATCGACCCAAGAGGGCTATTATTCCACAATCCCTAAAAGAGAGGGGATGCTCCTCCCTATAAATATAGCTCCATCCCCCCTCATTCGGAGATAGAAATTCTCTCACACAGAAGACCCTCTAGAAAGAAACAATAAGCACATCAAAATGTGCCGTTTGCTCTAGATATTGAAGCACGCACTTGATCGAGATTCAAGCTACTTCAACCTTCCATCAAGTCACAAACAAGAGAGCGAATAAGAAGAGTTTAATTTGTTCATTTGTAACAAAATATTCAGAGATTGTACCCATTATTTGTTATAAAGACAAAAATTGAATTTATTTCATATTTCTTGTCTTAATTCGATTTAGATTTGAAATTTATGGTTACAAATTTCTGGCACGCTCGGTGGGACCGCTCTGCCTCTCATCTCCTTCTCTTGAAAATCTAGAATTTTCAACCAACTCTTCACAAGGAAGATATGGCCACAAGGAATACCGCCTCTTTACCTTTGAAGAAGAAATCCAGATCTTTCCAACGAAGTTCCTCCAACTCTGACACCACCTCCAGTAAGCAAAGCACTGGAGTGGTGACAAGAAACATGGCGAAGGCTGCAGCAACCACTGTCACCAAAAGAGCGTTTGCAATTGCATGCTTGCATTCGACCGGTAATGCTGACTCCAACACGCATGACGGAATTGGTGAAGTTCCGTCTGTTGACCCTCTCAAGGGGAAGTCCATTCAGGAAATGAAGACGAAGCATCAATCTCTATTTTTTGAAGCGGAAGGTCATTACAGCAGCGATTCTTCTGCGTCGTCACCGAGAAGAGCAGCCCTTCTACAATCTGAGGCTGAATCATCTGCTACCGTCATCATGCCTGCTATGATGGTCAGAGTTGTCAATTTTGAAGAAGAGTTCACTGCATGAAGACCACGTTGGAAAGGCTCTCTAAGGAGAGTGCAGAAAAAGATGCACGCATCAAGCGCCAAGAGGAATATATTTCTAAGTTGCTGAAGAAACTGAACAAAGGGCCACGTGCATCGTCCAATAAAGGCACAAGCAGCGATGAGGACGAAAAAGGGTCCAATCGAAGCGAGGCTTCTGAGGATGATGGCCGATCAAAGAAAGGCGGCAAGCCACAAAATGACTCATCTCTAAGCGCAATGACCTGTGAACAAATTCAGGAGTTTATTACCAATGCTGTCAAAAACTCAGCTAGGGGTCGGTTCACGGAAGAGTCATCTCTACACCAAACCCTACACGAAGAGGATTAATGCTCTTTGTATGCCTTATGGTTACCAACCTCCCAAGTTCAACCAATTTGATGGGAAAGGCAACCCAAAACAATATGTTGCGCACTTCATTGAGACGTGCAACAATGCCGGTACTAGCGGTGACTTACTGGTGAAACAGTTCGTTAGGACTTTGAAGGGCATTGCGTTCGACTCGTATACCGATCTACTACCCGAGTCCGTTGATAGTTCGGAGCAGATGGAGCAAGAGTTTCTGAACAGGTTCTATAGCACCCAGCGCACTGTTAGTATGATTGAGCTAACAAATACTAAACAGTGGAAAGACGAACCTGTTCTTGACTATATCAACCATTAGCGCTCACTCAGCCTCGAGTGTAAGGATCGATTATCTGAGACTTCTGCGGTAGAGATGTATGCTCAAGGCATGGAGTGGGACCTGCTTTACGTCCTACATATGAGCAAGCCTAGGACTTTCCAAGAGTTGGCTACTAAGGCGCATGACATGGAGATGACGATAGCTAACTGTCACGGAAAAGCTTTCCTTACTTTTGACGCAAGGAAGGATAAAGGTAACTTCAAGAAAAATACTAAGTCCTCCAAGAGCTCCGCTAAAGAATCCATGTCTGTCACTACAAGCAAACCGATCCGGATTTCAGGGAAATTAAGAGTAGAGGAGAAGCAACGCCCACCAATGAAAGAAGCTGGGAAGAAGCCCTACGTTGAAAGAGCTTCAAGAAAGGAAGTACCCATTCCCTGACTCAGATCTGTCAGATATGTTGGATGATTTATTGGAAAAGGGTATTATTGAGTTACCGCCATCAAAAAGCCCCGAAGAAGTAGACAAGGTAAATGACCCAAAGTATTGTCGGTATCACAGGGTCATTAGTCACCCTCTAGAAAAGTACATAACGCTCAAGGAGCGTATTATGCAGTTAGCTCAAGATGGAACGATAATCTTAGACTTGGATGAGGCAGCTGAAACCAATCACACGACAATTTTGTGTGAGCATTGTGACCTAGCTCTTGCGATGAAAGAAGAGTGGGTTACCATACAATTTGGGAGCTTTAAGCCAGTAATGCTTTCATTAATGGTTCCAGCGACACTTATGGAGGTTGAGCATGGGCAAGATATTCTTGATGAAGACAATGAAGGATGGACGCTCGTCATTAGATGAAGGCCTAGGAAGCAAATGCAGGTTCAACCACCCCCACTCCGTCGAAGAAAGAGTCACGCCACAAAGCTTCAATGCCCTAGGGGGAAGAAGAAGCCTAATCCGAAGAGGCATGAAGTTCAACCGGTCGAGCTGCTTGAACAAGAACCCCTTGTCCCTGTCACATTAGAAGAATTCCTCCCAAGGGGCTTCTTTAAGAATGCTACAGTTAACATGGTTTCATGTTTTGAGCTTGAAGATGAGGATGATGATGATGAAGATGCACAGGAAGATCTGCAAAAGGCGTCCTCTTCAAATACAGATGACAGAGTCCTCACCGTCCTAGAAGCTTTGCCCGAACGCATGAGTTGGAAGAAAATTTTTCAGCTGCCTCATGAAATGCGTGAGCAAGTTGCAGCTGCCATGCGCCAGGCAAAGTCATATACTGACAAAGTAAAGAAAGCCAAAGAGCCTGCAAAGCTTCCAACTCAGTGCGTCACTTGTAACACGGCTGTGTCGTTTACAGATGATGATCTATTGCTTAGGTCAAAACCCCACAATCGTCCATTGTTTGTCACTGGCTATGTTCGGGGGCAAAAAGTCAAACGCATCTTGGTAGATGGTGGCGTGGCGGTCAACATCATGCCCAAGTCTACTATGAACGACTTAGGAATTACTATTGAGGAACTCTCTAAGAGCCGGATGATGATACAAGGCTTTAACCTAGAGGGTCAACGTGCAATCGGCATGATTCGCCTTGAGTTGGCAATGAGTGATCTATCCACAACATCTATCTTTCATGTGATAGATTCAAAAACTTCATATAAGTTGTTGCTAGGACAGCCTTGGCTTCATGAGCATGGGGTGGTGGCATCAACTTTGCACCAGTGTCTCAAGTATTACCGCGACGGAGAGAAGAAGATAAATGGTGATGTTAAACCATTTGCGAAGGCTGAATCTCATTTCGCCGATGCAAGATTCTTCGAGGAAGGAGCCTCTTTTAAGGAAGCAATGCCAGCCTTTATCTCCTCTACCGGTAAGAGAAGTGATGAAGATACTCATGTGAAGACAAACACTGGCACCAATGATAATGCCAAACAGCGACGACAATATGAGAAGGAAAGTAGTCAAGTAACAACAGATCCTTCCTTTAAAAGGGTAGTTGTTGTAACAAAGCCTGAAGCACCAGTATTCAGGTACATTCGTAAATCCCGCTGCAAAGAGGGTGAAGCACCATTCAGTACATGCACAACTCTTGAAAGCACAACTAAGCCTATTAGCAAATTCAAGGAGACCAATTATCGTATCCTTGGAGATAAAGGTGTGCTTCCAACTCATAATGCTAGTAAAAGCAGGGTGGCTAGAGCCCCTCTCTCTGGCTTCGTTGTTTCTTCCAAGGGCTTACTTTAGGAAGAGAGTGACTTGCCGAAGGTGCGCACCGATGATGTATTTGATCCAAATGCGTACAAGCTGATGAAGAAATCTGGTTATGACTTTGATAAGCCAGTTTCTTTGGGACATGTCATCGAAGCTAAGCCCTACGGCATCAATGAGACACAAAATAAAATACAAGAGCAATGCGACATGGTGGCAGTTTCGAAGGTAGGTCTTGGTTATATACCGCCTCAATCCATCCGGATTTCAGGACGGCATAAAGACAAGCAGTCCTTTGCTCAGTATATTGCAGCAGAAGATATTATTGAAAATGATGAAGAAGATGGCAAGAACAAACCAAAATCCTCTGTGCTTGATAGATTGTAATCTTCCACTTCACGAGGACGTGCTTCTGTGTTCGACATAGTGGGAAATGGCAAGGTCTCAAAGTCTTCTACTTTCTGGAGGTTAAAAGTAGGCACACAACCTAAACCTTCAATCTTCACCAGAATCAAGTCAGGTGAAGAATTGGCAAGCTCGCCATCCACACAGGAGAGGGGCTCAGTATTTGGTCGTCTTGGCGAAATAAATGAAGTTCAAAGTGCCATCCCTTCTCGCATGAAACGCTTGTCGACTCTAGATGTAAAGACAGAGGGTTCACTGAGAGTCAAGAGACGCACAGTGGTTTTCACTGGCCATAGGGTTAATCCGAGCCCAAGAGAGGAGCTCAAGCAAGAGGAACAAGCTTCCTCCAATCATATCACAGTCCGAGAAGTTGCTGACTCAGATGCCGAAATAGAACTCGCGAAAAGTCCTAAGACTCTAGAAGACGGAGGGCAAGCCACAGTAGACGAACTCAAAGAGTTAAATCTTGGAACTAGCGAGGACCATCGCCCTATTTATGTGAGCTCATTGCTCACCCCAAAGAGGAAAAGAAGTATTTTGATCTCCTGTCCGAGTACAAAGATGTGTTTGCTTGGAGCTACAAGGAAATGCCCGGGTTAGACCCAAAAGTCGCAGTCCACAGCTTGTCTATTAAAAAGGGCGTTTTACCTAAGAAACAGTCCCAACGACGCTTCCGACCGGAGTTAGTACCAGAAATCGAAAAGGAGGTCAACAAACTCATAGTGGCGGGATTCATTCACGAAGTCAAGTACCCAACATTGGATTGCGAACATTGTCCCTGCAAGGAAAAAGAATGGCTAACTACGTGTTTGTGTGGGTTTTTGGGATCTCAATGATGCTTGCCCCAAAGATGATTTTCCACTGCTTGTGACGGAACTCATGATTGATTTTACAACAGGACATGAAGCTCTATCCTTTATGGATTGCACACTAGGATACAATCATATTCAAATGGCGCTAGAAGATCAGGAAGCCACAGCTTTTCGCACACCTAAAGGCATCTTCTGTTACAAGGTGATGCCATTCGGCTTGAAAAAAGCAGGAGCCACATACCAAAGGGCGATGCAAACTATCTTTGAGGACATGCTACACAAGACAGTGGAATGCTACGTTGACGATCTAGTGGTCAAGTCAAGAAAGAGGCCAGACCACTTGCCTGATCTCTAGCAAATCTTCGAGAGATTACGAAGATGTCAACTCAAGATGAATCCACTTAAGTGCGCATTTGGCGTTACTTCCGGCAAATTCTTAGGCTTTATTGTCCGATATCGAGGCATTGAAATCGACCAAGCTAAAATCAAAGCCATTCAAGACATGCCCGAGCCTAAGAAATTTAAGGAGCTTCGCGGTTTACAAGGGCGCTTAGCATATATCAGGAGGTTCATGTCAAACTTGGCCAGTCATTGTCATCCGTTCAGCCACCTCATGAAGAAAGGGGCACCTTTTGAATGGGATGAATCATGTAGGAATGCCTTTAAAAATATCAAAAAATATTTGTCAAGCCCACCGGTGCTAGGAGCTCTAGTTGCCGGTAAGCCTTTGATACTTTACATTGCGGCCCAAGAAAGATCACTGGGGGCATTATGTGCACAGGAAAATGAGGAGGACAAAGAGAGAGCTCTTTACTACCTAAGTCAAACCTTGGTCGGGGCTGAATTAAATTACTCCCCAGTCGAAAAGATATGTTTGGCTCTCATGTTTGCTGTGCAGAAGTTAAGGCATTACATGCAAGCTCACACAGTACGGATCATATCTAAGGCTGACCCAATAAAGTATATCTTGTCCAGACTGGTCCTGAGTGGATGGCTAGCAAAGTGGGCTGTTATCTTAGAACAATACGACCTCGTCTACGTACCATAAAAGGTTGTTAAAGGGCAGGTACTGGCAGACTTGCTGGCAGATCACCAATTCCTGAC
The DNA here is from genome assembly GCA_029747015.1 of Carnegiea gigantea. NCBI lineage: Eukaryota > Viridiplantae > Streptophyta > Magnoliopsida > Caryophyllales > Cactaceae > Carnegiea > Carnegiea gigantea. Next base: position 191,917 of record JAKOGI010000479.1, on the reverse strand, counting down.
GAGTGGGAGCTAAACGACGATCTATCTAGTGAAGAAGTATTTGTCATATTGTTGTGTTAAAAATGTACCGCAAGTGGACAGTGCCGGTTGTAGCCAGCAAAGGCAAGTACGGGTCGTATCCGCAGGGAACTTGGTTTCAATCACCGAATCAGCCTTTAACACTTAATCTAGGCTTAAGTCTAATGGAGTGAGCTTAACTGATTCTATTTCTATTGGGTCTAAATCAATTATGAAGAGAATCCTGGATTGGGGTTCCACCACACTATGATGTTCCTTGGAAAGTAAACTAAGCTATGTGAATCTGCCCGTAAGATAATTGAAATGGAATGATTACCAATTAAAAGCATCTACGCCTTCTTTCAAAGGTCATTAGACTGGTCAGGTTACTCTAGTTATCTATTTTCATGAAACTAGAATCTCAAGACCACAAGATCATGTAATTTTAATTCCCGATTGAAACCCCAACTACTTTCGTGTCAAGTAATTCAACCGCTCACAAACCTACTCTAAGTAAAGGACCTAACTTTCGTTAGTCTCCTAAAGCCTAATTAAGAATGTGAATTTAACCCTCTCAGGCAATTCATCGAACACCTGGCATGCTAAGTAAGAATTCAATTATACTTTAGGCATAAATTCACAAAAACCTAGAAATGACAATCGAAATCACATCATAAGGGCTACACCCAATCCAAGATTAAGAAACTTAGCCGCTAAACATTGTTCTAATCAAAATCACAACTTCAATCAATAACAATAACATGCCAAAGAGTGCGAAACTTGAATTAAAACGTAAGAGAAAGGGTAGAAAGGTGTACTATGAATAATTTGCTGCAATAATCTACCGAAGGCGTAAACGGAATCCAATCTAAAGCTTTGAATTTAATAACAAAAAGTAAACCTAAGAACCCTAGAAGTCGCCTATCTCGAGAGAGGAGAAGAAATCAGAATCCAAAAACTGTCGATTACAACGCACGCAAATCGATAAAACGGGAGAAACTAAAGTGGCACGGGTGTGCCACCAGGCACGGGTCCCCCGTGCCACTTTTCTGACTTTTGTTTCTTCGCTTCTTTGGGTGGCACGCTCATGCCACCTGGCCTGAAATCACTGTGCCGCCTACTTTAGCTCAATATTGTTCCTTTTTGCTCCAATTTAGCGCGGCATTAGCTTGTTTTCCTCATTTATTCAAGTCAGATTCCTGTAAACACGAAAACACAACTTTTAGGTGGATTTGAGATAAACAATGAATAATTGACCTCTAAACTCACGAAATTATACCAGAAACTGCCGAGTTAAGAGGTAAAAACCATGCCTAAGAGTGTGTAAAATAGAGGTTTATCAACTCCCCCATGCTTGTCTCTTGCTTGTCCCCAAGCAAGGCTAGAACATGAATGAACGGAAAAGGGGGTCGATAACCTCTAGCAACTCGCCTCCTCAGGCAAGGTCAATCGGGGATCAGTCGAATCAAACACAGTTGCGCACAACCAATGGAATAATTTGAGGCATAAATACAATTTGCAAGATTCAGTTCAAATCGCTGGAGGACCACATGTTCAAGTTAACACACCGTCAAACCATATCACCCCCTCCCCAATCATGACGCATCTAAACAAATAGTGGGCTAGTTGGCTTGGTAGTGACTGTCATAGGGGGGACAAAGTATATGCACTCCCTCACATGTGTTTAGAATATAAATAGGTTCGCTCAACTCTCTTCCACTGAAACAAACTACCATAAGTTTGGTAGAATTCTCAATTCTCCACCGCTAAGATGCAAAATACACAACAACAATCAAGAGGACTTTGCAGGGTTGAAATGGGGCTAAGGGTACAGGTAAGAGAGGGACAAACAGTTTGGGAAATGTGGAGCTAAAAGCCATAGCTAGTGAGCAACCAACACTTAAACAAATTACATCGTACTCTCAATATGATTATAAACATGCTCTAAACCCATGGGATTATCGAGAATACACTAGATTAACATGCCAAACACTTTTATTTCTGATTTTTGTGTTCTTGTTCTTTTGTTTTTTTTTTGTTTTTTTGTTTTTTTTTTGTTGGAACAAGCTTTGCTGTCCTTCCTTTTTTTTTCCCCTCTCCTTTTCTCTTGTTTTTTTCTTTGAATGGAACAAGAAAGAGAGTGATTGGCACGCACAATAGCAATAGGCAAGTTTCCCGAATGATGACCATGATACATCCCATTACATGCCAAAGTAACTACAACAATACCCAAAAATTACCCGCAAAACAGTGAAGTGTTGCTCTACTGGCTTTGGCTTAAAGGTAGGAGATGTGTTTAGGCCAAAAGCTAGCAGGGAAAGGTTCACAACAAAACAGGTAAGGCTCAAAGGGGTAAGCAAGGGGTAAACATTACACAACAGGTGGCAGTTTGGCTATGTAGCTCAAAAATAAATGAATGCCTCTATCATTTTTATTGCTGTATACATGCTAAATGCGATTTCAAAGAGAATCTAACCAAGTTCTAGAGATGTTGTTATGGAAGAGACACACATGAAAAAGAAATGAGACAAAATTGATGAATTAGTCTATAACCTCAAAGTCTCACGGGTCACACTACCAAATAGCACAGCCAACCCCGAAGATATCCTACTTGAAAGGAGTAATCATTCATGACAAGGGGGTTTCAAGGGCAAACAGGAATGCGAACTAAACAATGTGGTCACAACAATTTCAACATCATCAAGCAAATATATTGGTTTTTTTTTTTTTTTTGGCCACAAAGAACCCACAAGCATACACAACTAAGTCAACCAACTGATCCACAAAGCCTTGGTCATCGTCATAGGAGGGGTTTTCAAAACCGTTTTTTTTTTTTTTTTGGGGAAAGATGAAAGCAATAGAGCACCCTAAGCAGGAGTGGATAGATGAAGAGAAGAGTTGAAAGAATTACCTCGCAGTCTTGTAATGCTCCACTCAACAGATGTCCACTTGAAGCCAAGGGTTAGAAAATAAAACAAAAATATATATACAATGCAATACCTAACTGTATGCGCTATCCTACATGCAAAAAGAAATAGAAAAATGAAATGAAAGCTAATGCATGCGGGGATGCAATATACAGATGGGTATGTACAAATCACCACGAACCACAAACTACCACCGAACACTCGTGAGCTCACCCCCCCATGCCTAAACTGTTCATTGTCCCTAATGAAAAAGATAGGAAGAGAGACAGAACAAGCGGAGAAAGGGGGGAACATAAAGCAGTCACTGGGCCCCATCGGGCCCAGGGGGAGGCCAAAAGGGCGGGGGAAAGGGATAGAAATGGGAGGAGCTACCCTGGACAAAGGGTAGGGTGGATGAAGAACCTGCCGGGGCGCCAGGGAAAGAGCGAAAACGCTCCTCCAGCTGCCGAATCGTCTCAAACTGACGCCAAAGCAGTTCGTTCATCCTACGCCTCTCCTCATACTCACGGGCCGCGCGAATGGCCCGCTCCTCCTTACGCTGAATCCTCCTCAACTCCCTCTGCTCCTGGCGGTCAATATAACCGCGAAAGTGACTCACCCCCTCCTCAATGGAATCCATGCGCCCAGAAATGCGCTGGATATCGTGGCGCATGCCACTAAAACCCTCTCGAAGACCCATCACCTCCATTTGGAGGTTGGAGAAAGATTGAAGAAAAGAAGGGTCGAGCGGCAGGTAGGCCGCGGAGGAGGAGGAGGACCCACCCATCGGATAGGTGAATGGTGGGTGAAGGGGTGGTGGTGGCAGGATGGCCTCAGGAGGGGTAGGGACACCACGGGCCTCAGCCTCGGCCTCAGTCTCAGGAGCGTCATCACGCTCATCACTACCCGCCTCACTCTCCTCGCCCTCATCTAGGTCAAGGTCAGCGGCCAACTGCTCCTCGCTAGGAAGAACAGTGGCCCTAATAATGCGCCCGTCGCAATTCCAGTTTCTTTTGTTAGCGACCGTGGTGCGCTCAAAGTTGGGAAGGTTGAAAAGGATGGTCTTATGGTGGGGGTACCTAATGGTTTCACCTCGAGTATCTATGATATGCATGTGGTGAAGGGTACCAAGGTCGAGGTGACCACCCAGAAAATGGGGCTCGAGAGAAGAGAGTCTCCAACCGTAGCCTAAGGCAATAGCGATGGCGGTAATAGTACTGCCGACGTTAAGGACATTTCTGTTACTAGATTTGGCTACCTCCGCCAGGTGGCGGATTATGAAGGCCCCCATGTCGAGAGGGTTGCCTGACAAGGCGCACCAGATAATAAACAGTTCGGCCTTTCGACAACCATTCTCGTTGTCGTTGCGGCCGAAAACAATGTTCGCCATTAGGCGCTGAAGGTACCGAAGGTTGACATTATAAATGTCGGTAGCCTTGGCCTGTCGAGAGTCAAAGACCCTAGGTCGCCCCCACCTATCAGTATACTCTTTCCGTTTGGAGCAGGTGATGCTCAACCAAACGGGGGCAGGTCGCCACAAAGAGGGTACGTCCCTATATGCCCCATCGGCCACCGAGAGTCGCAAGAGGTCATTAAATATTCTCAGACTCATCCGGTGATCAATGTTAAACATTCGAAAATAAATGGCGACTTCCTGACCATTACAACTACCATCCCAATCAACAGCTAACGAACTCAAAAACTCGACCATAAGGCGATCATAGGATGTGTACTGCATGGTAATATAATCAGTCCACCCTAATCGACCACACAGAGTCAACATGTCATCCAACATTTCTAAGGTCCGCAAGGAGTCAGCATGGAAGAATTTTTGCTCACTAGCATGCCTAGTAGCTAAAAGCTCATAATGAGACTTTTGGTCATCACTAACCGGCACCGTGCACTTGCGGTATATTTTTAACACAACAAGTTTTTGGCGCCGTTGCCGGGGAACTTGTTTGTCTTCAACATCGAAAGCGATTTTAAACGCTTGAGATTAGGCTTTTTCCTTTTTCTTTTCCTTTTTCCCTTTCCCCTTTTCCTCCTTCTTGCTTGTTTTTACTCTTGCTTGAGCCTGCTTACGTTTGGTATAGTTTTTGGCTTTGTATGCACAGGCGCAGTCAGGGGAGTCACCACTTGCTTCCCCTGAATCCTGAAATCGAAGCCACTGCTCGCAAGCAAAGCGGCGCACGAAAGAAGAAACAAGTAGAATCTACAATGGCGGCGCAAGACAACCGCGTCCTAAGGGACTATGCAATGCCTCAGTCGTCGGGTATCACCTCTTCTATAGTGAACCCCGCGATCGAGGTGAACAATTTCGAGCTGCGCCCGACCCTTATCTCGCTAGTGGAGCGAGACCAGTTCAGTGGGCACCCTTCTGAGAATCCCAATATGCACCTTCGCAATTTCCTTGCAAAGTGTGATACTATTAAGCTTAATGGGGTCCCCACCGACGCCATTCGACTGAGGCTCTTCCCATTCTCCTTGAGGGACAGAGCAAGAGACTGGCTCCAGAATGAGGAGCCAAACACTTTCGGCACATGGGATGGGCTCTCCAAGGCGTTTCTGAGCAAATACTTCCCCCCAGGGACGACGGCCAAGCTGCGGGCCGACATTACTTCATTCGCTCAGCTGCATAGCGAATCTTGGTATGAGGCGTGGGAACGATTTAAAGATTTGCAACGCCAATGCCCCCACCATGGAGTCCCCGATTGGCTCCTTATCCAGACCTTCTACAATGGTCTGGATCAGTCCCTCCAGATGTCAATTGATGCTGCTGCTGGGGGGGCACTGATGGGGAAATCTATTGAGGTGGACAAGACCCTGCTTGAGGATATGGCCGCCAACAACTACCATTGGTCCAATGAGAGGGCAACCCCGAAGAAGGCAAGTGGGGTTTACGGGATAGATGCTGTGGATATGTTGGCGAGCAAGGTTGATGCCCTTGCTCAGAGGTTTGATAGGTTGGGCACCCCTCATCCAGGGAGTCCTTCCAACGCCATGTATGAGGTTGGGGCACTTTGTGAGATCTGTGGCATTCAAGGCCACATTGCTACTGAATGCCAAACCACTTTCCCAGGCGTTGAGCATGCCAATGCAATGCAAACTTATGGTCAACGCCCACAAAACAACCCCTACTCAAACACCTATAACCCCGGTTGGAGAAATCATCCAAATTTCTCCTACCGCAATAACAATCCCTTGCCACCTAACCCTTCTCAACCCCAACCATAACCTCCCGGTTTCCAATACAGAGCTCCTTATGCCCAAGCTCCCCAACAAGCCCCTCAACAACCTCCGCCTCCTCAACCTAAGTCAAATCTGGAGAGCCTCATGGAGCGCTTTATAACTACTCAGACGAAGACTAATAAGGTACTCAGTGAGTCGATTAACCAGTTGAACTCCAAGTTTGACTCTATGGCTACTCACCAGAAGATGATGGACAATCAAATCGCTCAAATTGCACAGCAAATGAACCATTTGTCTAGACCCCAGCGACATCTGCCAGGTCAACCTGAGACCAATCCCAAAGGCCAGATACATGCTATTACACTGTGGAGCGGCAGGGAGCTGGAGGGTCCCATAGTTCCTATGAGGGAGGAGGAGAAGGGAGCTGACATTGTGGATGGTGAAACTAGGGTGATCCCTAGTGAGGCTATGAGTGAGAGGGCCCAAAATGAGAAGCCCAAAGAGGAAGCCCCAGAAATTATTCCCTCTCACGCAAAGCCTTGCAAACCTTCTATCCTTTACCCTCAACGGCTAGTAAAGGCCAAGGAGGAGCACAAGTACGGCAAGTTCCTCGAGATGTTAAAGAAGTTCCACATTAACATCCCCTTTTTGGAGGCCATAACTGACATGCCTTCCTATGCCAAGTTCTTAAAGGATTTGCTCTCCAATAAAGGGAAGCTACTCGAGAACGCTACGGTGTCTCTCCCTGCGGAGTGTAGTGTGATCATTCAGAACAAACTCCCTCCTAAACTTTCAGATCCAGGGAGCTTTTCTATCCCCTGTTCTGTCGGGGGCCACACCATTAGTAGAGCACTGTGTGACCTTGGGGCTAGCGTGAGTCTCATGCCATACTCCATCTGCAAGAAGCTGCAAGTGGGAGAGCTAAAGCCTACCACCATCTCCCTGTAGCTAGCAGACCGCTCAGTCAAGTACCCTCTTGGTGTCCTTGAGGATGTCCCACTTCAAGTAGGGAAATTTTTCATTCCCTACAACTTTGTGGTTATGGAGATGGAAGAAGACTCCCGCATTCCTATTATCTTGGGAAGACCATTTCTGGCTACTGCGGGAGCCATGATCGATGTCAAGAATGGCAAACTCTCCCTTCAAGTGGAGGACGAGAAGGTGGAGTTTAGCCTGCCGCAAATGATGGCCTCTCCCACTTCAGGCGACTCTTGCTGTAGAGTCGACGTATTAAAGAAAGCCCTCAACTAGGAGGGCATGATCCATAGTTCTGTGGACGACCCGTTGGAGGCCGCATTGATTGGTTGCCACGTTACAAACTCCAGTTCGGGTGAGAAGGAGGAGTATGCCAGACTCCTCAATGAGTCCCACGAAGAGATCCATAGCGTGGAGGAACCTACCTCCAAGAAGGAAGAGGAGCGCCCACTGAAGGTAGAACTCAAACCCCTACCTCCTCATCTCAGGTATGAATTTCTGGATTCTTCTCATCAATTTCCCGTTATTGTTAATGCTAATCTGGATGGCCCCCAATTGGAACAATTGTTGGATGTGCTCCGTAAGCATAGGGGTGCCATTGGGTATAGCATTGATGATATTCGGGGACTTAGTCCTACATTTTGCATGCATCGCATTTTTCTTGATGCCAGTCACCGCCCTTCTCGACAACCTCAGTGCTGTTTAAATCCAAATATGCAAGAGGTTGTCAAAAAGGAGATTCTCAAACTGCTTGATGCCGGAATTATCTACCCTATCTCAGATAGCGAGTGGGTGAGTCCAGTCCAGGTAGTCCCCAAAAAGGGCGGCATGACTGTTGTTAGGAATGAGCGAAATGAGCTTATTTCCACTAGGACTGTTACTGGGTGGCGTATGTACATTGACTACCGTAGATTAAACCAGGCCACCCGAAAAGATCATTTTCGCCTCCCTTTCATTGATCAAATGCTGGAAAGGTTGGCAAGGCATTCCTTTTTCTGCTATCTGGATGGTTATTCTGGTTTCTTTCAGATTCCTATCCATCCCGATAACCAGGAAAAGACGACCTTCACGTGCCCGTATGGTACCTTCGCTTATCGAAGGATGCTATTCGGATTGTGTAATGCTCCGGCCACCTTCCAGCGTTGCATGACCGCCATATTTTCTGACCTTATCGAAAATATCATGGAGGTGTTTATAGATGACTTCTCTGTTTATGGAGGTACCTTCACTCTTTGTTTGGAAAATTTGACTAGGGTACTACATAGATGTGAAGAAGTCAACCTAGTGCTGAATTGGGAAAAATGTCATTTTATGGTCCAGGAAGGGGTAGTACTAGGTCATGTTATCTCTGCTAGGGGCATTGAAGTGGACAGAGCGAAGGTAGAGGTTATCGAGCGATTGCCCCCTCCTACTTCGGTAAAAGGGGTGAGGAGTTTCCTTGATCATGCGGGGTTTTATCGCCGCTTTATCAAGGATTTCTCCAAGATCGCCAAACCTCTTACTCAGCTACTCACTAAGGATGCCCCGTTTGTCTTTACTGATGAGTTCCATGAAGCTTTTTGCAGGATCAAACAGGCACTAATTTCTGCCCCCATCATACAACCACCGGATTGGGATCTCCCATTTGAGATCATGTGCGATGCCAGCGATCACGCGGTGGGGGCAGTTCTGGGACAGAGGAAGGATAAGAAACCCGTGGTGATCTACTATGCCAGTAGAACGCTGGATGAGGCCCAGCAGAACTACACCACGACTGAAAAGGAACTGCTAGCGGTTGTGTATGCAATGGAGAAATTCAGGCCCTACCTACTGTGCTCCAAGGTCATTGTATACACGGACCACTCCGCCCTCAAACACCTTCTTGAGAAGAAGGATGCCAAGCCCCGTCTCATCAGATGGATTTTGCTACTCCAGGAGTTCGACCTGGAAATTAAAGACAAGGCAGGGGCCGAGAATGTCGTGGTCGATCACCTTTCCAGGCTCATTGTTGAGAGCCACGACACTCCTATTGATGATACCTTCCCCGATGAGCATCTCATGGGCATCGAATCGGTACCCACCCCATGGTTTGCTGACTATGCGAACTACCGAGTTTCGGGAATCCTCCCTCGTGATCTGTCCTACCACCAGAGAAAGAAGTTCCTCCATGATGTCAAGACGTATTTTTGGGAGGATCCATTCCTTTACAAACTATGCAAGGATGGGATAATCAGGAGGTGCCTTCCAGAGGGGGAAATTCAAGGTGTAATCTCCTATTGTCATGACTCCCCTTGCAGGGGACACACTAGCACCTCCAAGACAGCTGCCAAAGTACTGCAAGCAGGCTTCTTCTGGCCTTCACTATTTAAAGACGTCCATGCCTATGTCCGCGCATGTGACCGCTACCAGCGGACGGGAAATCTATCTAGGAAGAATGAGATGCCCCTTAACTTCATCCTGGAAGTTGAGATCTTCGATGTTTGGGGCATTGACTTCATGGGACCTTTCCCATCTTCAAGGGGCAACAAGTATATCCTCGTTGCTGTGGATTACGTCTCCAAATGGGTGGAGGCCGTCGCTAGCCCTACAAATGACTCCAGGGTTGTAGCCAAGCTCTTCTGAAAGATCATCTTCCCTCATTTTCAAAAACTTGTTGCAGGAAAAATAGAGTTTTAATATTTATAAACCCCAAGTGCAAGATGTATCGTTGAGTACTTGGGGTGTCGTCTGCAGGGAATTGTGTTTCCAACTACCAGAGTTCACTAGAGCGTCTCAATCTAGGCGAGATCAACGGTGAAGGAGGGGAACTAAACTACGCTACAAACACAAAAACAAGCGACTTGAAGTTGTGATTTTACCAATGGATGAACCAATTAATCAAGACGAGTCCTAACCTACCCAAACCACACTACGAACTAGAGATGGTCGGTTGCACCATCAAAGGCCACCCAAGCTCTCTCTCAAGGGTCATGAGCTAGTCCAACTCGCGTAACCACCTACTTTCGTGGGGTTAGTCGAATTAAACCACAAAACTAGCAACCCCGGACCTAACTCGATTTGGATACTACTTTCGTGTCCCGAACTCGGCCATTCCCTCTCCCACACTAGCGAATTGACCTCACCTCTCAGCATAAGTCAATCGCCCAAAAATATGGATGAAAACCCTCTCAGGCATTTCGTCGAACACTTGGCAGGCGTGAAGGAAAACTCTAGGTTCTAGGCATAGATTGGGTATGGTCAGGCCTAGTACAAGATTAATTAGCCATCAAGAGGCTAATCACAACCTAAGCCAACACAATCTACCAACTAAACATCAAAAACAAATCAAAACCTAAACTACCAAACAAGTGCAAGAACACGAAGAACAAAGCAAAGGAAATGAAATAAAGTGAATTCAAATAAGTAAATGACATAAATTAACAATGAAATTAAACATATAAATCAAACAAAACAAATACAAGAATCAAAATCAACAAAACATAGTTAACAAGAACATAAAAACTAGAGAGATAAAAGAGAAGAAAACTTAATCTTGAATTGATGAAGAACTTGAAATCCAAAGGTTGAATCCAATGTTACAATCTTCAATCCTAAACTAATCTCCCTTATTAACTAAAATCTGTCCTAAACTACTCTAGAAATCGCCAGAGACACGCCCCAAGCGAAGCCCGTACGACCCTCTGCGCGACCCCCTGCAAAAACGCCCGAACGAAGCTTAAATAGAAAAACCGAGGCCCGACGAACTGGGGGGCGGCACGGCCCCACCGTGCCACATTGCTGGCACGGTGGCTGTCTCCCCCGGTTTTGCCCCACTTTGCCGGTTTTCGTCGGTTTTCGCTGTTTTGTCCCGTCTTCGTCCCTTTTTGCGACGTTTGCTTGATTTGGAGTTATTTCCTACAAAACATAAATAAAACAAGGTAAAATCCTATAAAATAAAGTTATTATACGAGCAAAAAGTGGGAGAAAGAGGCGCGTAAAATGGGTAAATTTACCGTTCAACACACCCCCACACCTATCTTTTGCTCGTCCTCGAGCAAAATAAAAGAAAAACTAAAGTAAACAACTAACTCACTTTCGTAGGAATCACGGTTGCATTTAGCACATGCAACAAGCCCTTTAAACCCCTTGGTTACCCCAAGTGGACGAGTAAGGTCTCGTGAGGGTTTGCAGAAGATATACCCACAAAATCTCAAGAAGGAAAAATAAAGAAAAGAGAAACAAAAATCGAAAAAATAAAAATGGCAAAACACAATATATACAACAGGGTGAACTGTACACGTTCGGATCAACCAAAACCACCTAGTAGCTCAAGTATCAGTCTATACACAAGCATTATATGCATTTCAGGACACATCATCCCAAAGAATGGCATCCAGACATCAGCTTTTCACCCCACGACGCATGAAAATAATGAATCCATCCTGGTGCCTGTGTGCAAGTGTATCATCACCCTAAAGCTTTGGCCTACGAAAAACAGACTCAATCCCACGCAACTGATATAAGTTACCTTTTTGAATAACTAGCATGGAAAGCAAGCTTCCCCAGTAGCAGTATTGCCTCAAAGGGTAACACCCAGTAGCGCATGCCTCAAATGGGTACTTGTCATTTCTAACTCTTTTCTTCCCCACTTTCTTTTCTTTCCATTATTATTTTTTTTTTCATTACAAACTCATGTCACGCCTCAAAGGAATGCACCCAGTAGCGCTTGAATTTATTTATTTTTGCTTTTGTTTTGGAAAAAGGGGGTGCCAGCACATATAAAGGGAACTGCGCAGTAGACAGTGGGAGAGTCGATCGTGGAAGACTAAGAATGAAGGATGATGACAATACATGAATCAGGACTGGATTGCAAAATCACGATGGACTGTTGGGGTTAGAACTGAGGTCTAAAACGACAGACTGAGGATGAATATCCATCATGCACATTATACTTATATACGAGCTAACAGTCAAGGTATCAGGGGTCAAGGCTGATCGAAATAGTACAAAACTCCCTCAAAAGCAAAAAGAAAAGAAAAATTTATACAAAAAGGAGAAAAAATCGAAAAATTTATGCAACAATGAAAAATTTTCACAAAAATAAGAAGAAAAAGGGAGATGACCAATACAACAATAAAAAATTTTCACAAAAATAAGATGAAAAAGGGAGATGGCCCCACCCCCACACCTAAATCTCACAATGTCCTCATTGGGAGTCGTGAGTCATCACCAACACAAAAAAATAAAGAAAACAAAATCAAACACAAGAAAAACAAAAGACGACAAAAATATACACAAGCTAAAACACTCTCCCAAAAACACAATCTCACCCAAAACAACAACACGATCACACATATATATAAACTGACACCATCAAAAACAAATATGGACCAATCCAACAACACCACCAATCACAACACAATAAAAATCCACAAAAACACAAAAATAGTGATCATAGTCAACAACGGCTCAGCAACATCCACATTTCAGTACAAGATGATCACCAACCAAAAATACAATCCTAATATCCACAACTAAACAAAAACAAAAAGAAAAGAAAAGAAAAATAAAAAGAAGGGGGGAGAAGAGACGAGTGAGAACGAGTATACCAGGTCGGGCACTGAATGTACCCGAACTACACCTCGCTAGGACGAGGCTGGGGAAGCGCGAGGAGCATCAGCCACTCCTCGGCGGTGTTCAGGACGCGTATCGCTAACTCAGATGCCGTCAACGCTCACAGAAGTTTATCAAACACCTGAGCCTGCAACTCAGATGGGTGTAAGTAAGAGCACTTAAACAGGAATGCAGAAATAATAGTAAGTGCTCTCCTAAATTTATTGAATGCCTTTGAAAAATTAGTGAAGAAATCAAATGCAGTGGTTAACATGATTTTCGCAGGCATGCTCCCTAGGTACAAGCAATAAGGATCAAGGAAGGGGTCATACCCTCTGAAGGTACCTAGGGAGTCCATATAGTCTATCTCATTCCCCTCGAGCATATCATGACATGCAACGAGTGATAAATTATAGTACTCAGGGGAAGAGGAGGGTGTTGAACCTGAAGGGGAAACATGGGGTGTATCAAGGTGGCCAGGAGATACATTCTCAACAAGATTAGGACTAGCTGGCATAGTAATTACAACATCCCCGTAAGACCTCCCTACAGGAGTCGTATCAGAATCATGCACCTCAATAAGATCAGTGTCTGAATCATAACAAACATCATCCTCATCAACACTCACGTTAACAGTAAAGGTCTCACCTACCTCGAACTTGTCGACTGAGTTAAAGGGAGAGGTGGATCAGGCAAGGTCTTGTTAAACGTAGTGTTGTCCCTAAGGGTACTGGGTGAGGGTGGAGCAACAAGGGATGGAGTAGTTAGGGAAGGGTCAAGTACTGCCTCTAGTCCGGATTCTAGGGGAGTAAAAGACGCACCATCATCACACAAACAAACATAATGTTTAGGAGAACTAAACCTAAGGTTGGTCTTATGTGATAGGTCAAACTCCCGCATTTTATTTTCAAACTCAGCTTGTTGCTTTTTCATTATCTCTATCATACTACTAATTCTAGCAAGGCTATCATCAGAAATATAATAAGGACAAGAAGTGTTGTCATGATCAGAACAATGGCAAGTTTCACACAAAGGAGGGACATAATCAGGGATGCAAGGGACTGGGTTATAAGAATTAGCATAGCTAACATCAAATTCATAAGTATCCTGAGCCAGCCAATTAAGAAAATCCCATGCTTCTTCGACATTTCTAGCATAAAAATTCCAATGCTCAAAAAGAGCACGGGTCTCACAATTCACACCCTCATCGACAACATGCAATATTTTCCATTCCCCATATAAACATCCACAAGAAGCACATTGAGCAAGATAAGCATGTAAACGATCCCAATAACGGTAAAATAACTCTTGCTCACATTGGGGAAAATAGAAAATTGCCATTGGAAATTTTTTTTTTGAATTTTTTTTTTTTGCGAAATAAAAGCCTAGTCTCGAATGCCTAAGTAAGCTCTAATATTGGAAAGCGCCAACTCCCCGGCAACGGCGCCAAAAACTTGTTGTGTTAAAAATGTACCGCAAGTGCACAGTGCCAGTTGTAGCCAGCAAAGGCAAGTACGGATCGTATCCGCAGGGAACTTGGTTTCAATCACCGAATCAGCCTTTAACACTTAATCTAGGCTTAAGTCTAATGGAGTGAGCTTAACTGATTCTATTTCTATTGGGTCTAAATCAATTATGAAGAGAATCCTGGATTGGGGTTCACCACACTATGATGTTCCTTGGAAAGTAAACTAAGCTATGTGAATCTGCCCGTAAGATAATTGAAATGGAATGATTACTAATTAAAAGCATCTACGCCTTCTTTCAAAGGTCATTAGACTGGTCAGGTTACTCTAGTTATCTATTTTCATGAAACTAGAATCTCAAGACCACAAGATCGTGTAATTTTAATTCCCGATTGAAACCCCAACTACTTTCGTGTCAAGTAATTCAACCGCTCACAAAGCTACTCTAAGTAAAGGACCTAACTTTCGTTAGTCTCCTAAACCCTAATTAAGAATGTGAATTTAACCCTCTCAGGCAATTCATCGAACACCTGGCATGCTAAGTGAGAATTCAATTATACTTTAGGCATAAATTCACAAAAACCTAGAAATGACAATCGAAATCACATCATAAGGGCTACACCCAATCCAAGATTAAGAAACTTAGCCGCTAAACATTGTTCTAATCAAAATCACAACTTCAATCAATAACAATAACATGCCAAAGAGTACGAAACTTGAATTAAAACGTAAGAGAAAGGGCAGAAAAGTGTACTATGAATAATTTGCTGCAATAATCTACCGAAGGCGTAAACGGAATCCAATCCAAAGCTTTGAATTCAATAACAAAAAGTAAACCTAAGAACCCTAGAAGTCGCCTATCTCGAGAGAGGAGAAGAAATCAGAATCCAAAAACTGTCGATTACAACGCACGTAAATCGATAAAATGGGAGAAACTAAAGTGGCACGGGCGTGCCACCAGGCACGGGTCCCCCGTGCCACTTTTCTGACTTTTGTTTCTTCGCTTCTTTGGGTGGCACGCTCGTGCCACCTAACCTGAAATCACCGTGCCGCCTACTTTAGCTCAATATTGTTCCTTTTTGCTCCAATTTAGCGCGGCATTGGCTTGTTTTCCTCATTTATTCAAGTCAGATTCCTGTAAGCACGAAAACACAACTTTTAGGTGGATTTGAGATAAACAATGAATAATCGACCTCTAAACTCACGAAATTATACCAGAAACTGCCGAGTTAAGAGGTAAAAACCATGCCTAAAAGTGTGTAAAATAGAGGTTTATCACATATACATTCTTCCCCCGTGAAAAAAGTACTTTGACGGTGCGGCACGACGAGATAGCACTGGAGCAGGGGTAGTGCTCATCTCCTCTGAGAAACACATCCTCCCATACTCATTTGCGTTGACTCAGTTGTGCTCTAATAACATGGCTGAATATTAAGCACTTATCTTGGGCCTCCAAATGGCCGTAGAGATAGGCATCAGAGACTTAAATGTACACGGCGATTCACAACTGGTTATCAATCAACTTCTCGAGGAGTATGAGATTAAGAAAAAGGGTTTGATCCCGTATCACACACAGGCCCTCCAAATCTTAGATAAACTAGATACCGTCAAGTTGCAGCACATCCCTAGGAGTGCCAACAAGATGGCCGACGTGCTCGCAAATCTTGCAGCCATTTTGGCGCTGAGGACAGAAGAAGATATGACGATTTCAGTTTGCGGTAAGTGGATAGTCACACCAATAGAAGACGAACTCATCCAGGGAGTTAATGCAGTCTATGTTTATGAGGTGGAAAAAGAAGATTGGCGTCACCCGCTGATTGATTACCTGAAGCACGGGAAGCTGCCAAATGATGCCAGGCATAAGACGGAAATCCAAAGACGAGAATCACATTTTCTTTATTACAACGATACTCTCTATCGACGCTCCTTTCTTGGTCTTTGGTTAGGTGCTTAGGCGAAGAGGAAGCACAGCAAGAAATGAAGGAAGCTCACTCAGGGGTGTGTGGAGCACATCAGTCCGGGCCTAAATTGTATGATCGCATCAAACGAATGGGCTATTGCTGGCCCACCATGGTGCATAATTGCATTGACTTTGCAAAAAGGTGCGACGCATGCCAGTTCCACGCCAACTTCATTCACCAACCTCCGGAACCACTCCACCCAACCGTAGCTTCCTGGCCCTTTGAGGCATGGGGACTTGATGTTGTGGGGTCCCTTACTCCTGAGTCTTCTGCTGGTCATTTAAACATTCTTGTAGCCACCGATTATTTCTCTAAGTGGGCGGAGACAATTGGATTAAAAGAAGTCAAGAAGGAGAATGTTGTTGATTTTATTCGAACGCACATTATCTACTGATACGGTATGCCTCGATACATCATCACTGATAATGGCAAACCATTCTTCAACAAGCTAATGACTAGTCTCTGTGAGAAATTTAAGTTCCCTCAGCATAAGTATTCAATGTACCATGCACCTGCAAACGGCCTAGCAGAAGCGTTTAACAAAACATTGTGCAACTTATTAAAGAAGGTGGTGGCAAAATCCAAGCGGGACTGGCATGAAAGGCTTGGAGAAGCACTTTGGGCTTATCGAACCAGCTACAAGACACCAACGCAATCCACTCCCTATGCGCTCGTGTACGGCATAGAGGTTGTCTTGCCTTTAGAAATTCAGATCCCATCGCTTCACATCGCTATACTGGAAGGCTTAAGTGAGGATGAAAATCACAAACTCCGTCTAGCAGAGTTGGAATCTCTTGATGAGAAAGGGCTTCAGGCGCAACAAAAATTGGAGTGTTATCAAGCACGTTTGTCACGAGCATTCAACAAAAAGATTCAACCTTGCTCGTTCTAGGTCGGAGATCAAATGCTCGCAGTAAGAAGGTCGATCATCATGACGCATAAGACAAGGAGCAAGTTTACCCCTAAATGGGAAGTCCCTTATGTTGTTCGTGAAGTCTACTCGAACGGTGCCTACAAGATAGTCGACGCGAAAGGAGTGCGAGTAGGACCAATCAACGGCAGGTTTCTAAAGCGCTACTACCCATAAGAATTGTTTGTAAGCTCCTAAGTAAGAGCCTAAACTGCTTGTTCTTTGAAGTTAAATTTCTTTGTAATACTCCTGGCCTGCAAGAGTATAAACTGTGAACGGCTGAAAAAAAAAATCTTCTACTACTCCTGGCCCGCAAGAGTATAAATTATGAACGGCAAAACAAATAATTGGAGCACTGTTTGTTGAACTATATTATGGCTTGATCTCATTGAAAAAATTATAACTTTTCTTGAGTATGTAGGTAGCTTGTGAATAACATTAGCAAGTGCAGTCAAATAAAACATAAGAAAGAGGTGAAGAAGTAGCAAAAATATTACTATTGTATAATGTGTGTTCACTAACATGAACAATCCAAGTGCAAGTACAATAAGCTAAGCAACCTAATCAGATAGTGTGCATCCAGTTATCAAGGTTGAGTGAGAGTTGCAACTCTAAGACATCGCGCTCATGTTCCTTCAACTTCTCAGCCTCATCTGGGACAAAGTGGGTATGGCTTCAAGGTTAGCAAGAGCTTGTTTCTTCTCAATGACTTGTTGCTCAATGGTGGCCACTAAGGTCAATTTGGCTTCAATGTCACTCCGAAGTTTTTGCTCCTCTTCGCAGGCAACACGAAGCGCCTCTTCTAGCTGGGCTACTTTTTCAGTTGCACCCTTATGTTTGCCCTTAATGGCAGCTAGCTCTTCCTATGCTGCAATAAGATGGGACTGTGCTTGGTTGACTTATTCAATGCAGGCAGTCTTCTCTTTATCCAAGTCATCCGGATGGCGAAGTGTCAAAGCCGCTTGTGTGAGTGCCAAATATGCAGATACGCTGCTTACATAATCATCTACCAGCTTCCTCAGAGGATTTGGATCTCCATTGAGACATTCAATGCTTTTATACATCATAGGGGCGCTCTCATACACTTTCGCTACCTCATCAAATGAAGCATTCTTCAAAGCATTCAGGTAGCCAAAACCTATAGCCCGTATGCCGCAAGTAGTGATGCTTTGAGAAGCAGGACCCGGTCAAAAGGAAGTAGCTGAAACCACTGCAACCATAGATTTTTCTTTCACAACCTCATGGCTGGTAGTTTTCTCGACGACAGTAGACATTCTTTTTGCTGCCAGTTGAAGAGATGTCGGTCCCTCTACTGAGTGCTCACTATGGGTTGGTGATGTAGGAAATGTTTCGGCCCCTTTCGAGACCGATTCACCAACTCCCTCTGGCGATGCCAACCTCTTTACAACTTCTATATCCTTGCCACCGTGAAGACTGGCCTTGGCGGCTGACAACTTGGCTGCGAGATTAACTTCCTCAAACAACTGCTCATTTATGATAGGGGTGGCCTCCTGTACTAAGTCGAATGCGCCAATCTGCCCAAAAAAAAAAAAGAGTGAATGGGTCAAGCCATTAAAAAAAAAGAAGAAAAAAATGGGGAGTTACGATAAGTCTCGCAAGGTTCTATACAAAGAGAAGAGTAATTACGTCTTCAAGGTTAGACATGTCTGAATAGCTTGTGATGTCATTGAAAAAACTATCTCCAAGAGGCGCACTGGAAGTATTAGCAGCGACAATCTCGCGTTTCTTATGCCCACGATGTTTAAAGTTAGCTTCTGAATCCTGGTCACTATCATCATTGTCAATAGTGTCCCCCCTTCGATCAGCAATAGGAGTATCAAGAGACTCTCCGGTCCGTTCAACATCAGAATCTCGGTCCTCAAAATCAGATCCATCCTTTGAGGTATTGCCCCTTCTGTTCTTCTTAGACTTAGAGGGGTCATGTCTTGCACTCTGCTGAAAAAGGCCAACATTGGCCCTGAGGTCACTTATTGTCACCTTAAACCACCAATCCTGATATTTCTTAGTCATGAACTTGTTAAGATGTAGGGAACGACTCGGCAACATCGCTATGGACTTGGTATTCTTAGATAGAATGGCGGTCCAAAAGTATAAAGCATCATTATAGGATGTGGGTCGAGTGCGAGGGTCAAGTTTAAGTGCACCAGGTAGCTCCTACCAGAAACCAAACTGTCTGCTGAATTGATGTGGACTATAAGGCATGACATAAAAAGTCGTTGCACGACGAAGAGGTGGGAAACTAGAGCGGAGAGCTATTAGGTAGCTGAGCTTCTCATAGCGAAGAGTTCCATCATCATTCAAAATCTCATATTTATTCTCACTAAGCATGGTGCAACCCAAATCAGCAATCGCCTCTTCATGGATACGCCTTCGAGCGTCCTCAAAACTCTTTGCCCCTCCAAAGCCAGAATAGTGCACTATTAGAGAACCCGTAGGAGCTGGATCTAGTACATAGTGGGTGTTGAAGTAACATGCGAGCCAGCCATATAGATAATGAGCAGGAAAGAATGACATGGAATTTGAGGGTTTTCCCGTACTAAAAATACCACCGAGGCCAAGATTATTGCTCGCCAACACTGACACTGCAAGACTATACGTGCATCCAACTGTCATGTTGCTAGCCACTTCGAAGGTGCCAGGACGAATGAATCCTTTTTCATCTTCAGGAAGAGCAAAAATGTACAACCAGCATGAAAGAAAAGCAGCTAGATAAGTATTCTCACTTCTATCAATAGGAATTTCAAGTGCATCGAAGACAGCGGATTCTTCTCGAGTCCACTATAGGGCCGTAGGCTGAATGTCGCCCGAAGGATTATGAGTTGACTTAGGTCGTGACTTGACAGGATGCGACTTGGAAGAGCTTCGCCGCCTCGGGAAAGACTCATGCTTAACTTGCCTCTTGCACCAAAATCTATCCAACGCTCAACACAAACCCCTCGGTCGCGGGCATTTTCAAGACGGCTACAAGCAGCAAATAAGTATCTACATGTGGGCTTGATTAATCTCTAATTGTCGTGATAACGTCGATACAATGCATCTCGGCTAGGTACTGCCTCATCATAGATTTTCCCGTAAATAGGAAGCCCACCAAGTTTATATAAGTCCCACAAAGATAGCGACATTTCTCTGGATATAGTGTGCAAAGTGTTGGTCTCAGGGCACCAAGCCTCACAAAATGCACGAATAACATGAGGATCATGATCATAAGTGTATAATGAAGCATACACTGCATCAAAAAGGCGACAAGTTCTCAATTGGGATTCGAAGCATGAGAGAATGTATTCTACCCACTCCCAATATTTCAGAATGAAAGAGAATTCCCCAAATATCTTCATTGCTGGCCCCCAACGAACTTCACCAGAAATAATTTTTCGCCCAAACAGTGGGAAAGGGGTGGTAGAGCAGCTATTGTCATGACTGGCACTGTGAAGAAGATGGATATCATCATGCGTTCTGTGTGCAGCCCTAGTAGTCAACGGTGATGCGAAGTCAGAATGAGGGACGGTGGATATCTACTCAAACTCTGGACGATGCAACGATGGGTAAACGATAAATGTGCTGCCCAGCTCTGGTTTCGTCTCTTCATGTTCCGCGACAGAAAGATAAATTTTATGCCGTCGCTTGTATTCCTTAAATCGTACCATGATTGAGAACGTGCAAAAAAAAAAAAAACAAAAACAAAAAGTGATTAGTTTCGTAAAAAAAAAAAAAAGAAGGGGGGAAAAGGGAGCCCCAAAAAAAAGAAAAAAACAAAAAAAAAATCATCGCAATTTAGTTTTCAAGGATATATATGAAGTCATCGGCATACTCATTAGCATGGCTCAATCTTCAGGCGGCACGTCTCGCTGGCATATGCAGAGGCTCTCTCCTCAAGGTCTAAAGACCGAGTCCGATTACCTCCGTGCCCAACAAATCTTCAAGTATCGCATCACGTTGGCATGTGCAGTGGCTCTCTCCTCAAAATCTAAAGACCGAGTCCGACCACCCTCACGCACAACGAGTCTTCAAGTGTTGCATCTCGCTGGCGTGAGTGAGGACTCTCTCCTCAAGGTCCAAAGACCGAGTTCGATCACCCTCACGCACAGCGAGTCTTCAAGTGTTGCATCCCACTGACAAGTGCAAGGGCTCTCTCCTTAAAGTCGATCACCCTCACGCACAGCGAGTCTTCAAGTACCGCATCCCGCTGGCATATGCGAGGCCTCACTCCTCAAGGTCTTTAAAAAAAACGACACTGGTCACCCACACGCACAGCGAGGCTTAAACTGCTGAATCCTGATGTCATATCTCGCGCGCAGTAAGTCTTAAAAAAAAACTCACATACAAATAGCCACGATATAAAATAAATAAATAAATAAAATTTCACATCCCTATGGTAATTTTTTTATGCACAAAAAAAAAAAAGAGAGATCTTTTACAGTCAGTAACAAAGCATCTTACTCCAAGAAAAGAAATTTAAGTGATGGAAGCTGTTTTCCGTACTTCCAGAGAAGGATATTTGTTTAAAAAAAAAATTAAATAATGTCCATGAAAAGGGATTCGAATTACCGTAAGGTGTTGCTGTCACAAATTTACGACAACGGGTGTCCCTTTTTCTGTGAGATTCTGTTTCAGATGCCTGACACGAAAAATCAGCCAAAAAGGAGCATGAATTGCCGCGAGGTATCCTTGTCACAAACTTTCAGCAATCCCGCCGAACGCCCCAGTGCCAAGGTCAGGGAATCGCAAACGCAAAAGTGAAGAGCACGGAGTGACATGGGAAGAGAGAAGACAAGGAACCGACTGTAAAGACAAAGATATCTCAAAGCAAAGTCTTCAGAACTTGTCTTATTTGTCTGGGGAATCAGGAATAGCTATATAAAAGTAAGTGAGGAGCCATCTTGTGCCGTAGGAGGGCAAATCTAAGGAAAGAGAAATCTATCTTGCGTAATAAATCTTCAAATCTTAGGAAAGAGAAATTTACATATTGAAGATCACATCTTATAAATTGGTAAGTGTGTTTAATTATACCGAATTTGATGTAACTCTTACATTTTTTTAAGGAAAAAAAAATCCTCTCTTCAAATTACCAGCCCAAAAAAAAAAAAAGGGCGACCTGAAAGTGGAAACAGCTATGTCGACAGTCTGTTAGGTCGGTAAAGAAAAAAAAAATTGCGTTAGTCAAATCGACAACATGACAAATTAAGTCGATGGCTTGCTTGGACAACAAGCCAAAAAAAAAATGTATGTCGAGACACCCGTCGCGCTTAAACACCAAGTCGTGCACGCAATCTAGTCTCGAAGGGGCAATTTGTAGGCCCAAAAAAATTAAATATGTGCCATGTCGCTAAATAATTCAAATTAATTAATGTTGGCTAGTCCAATTAATTAATTTAATTATTGGGGTTCAAACGATCACCAAGTTAACGACCCAATAAAGTATCAAATCAATGGCCCGATAAGATTATCAAGTCAATGGCCCAGTGGACTACCAAGTCGTCAACTTAAATAGACTCCCAAGTCATCAGCCCGAGTTCAAGGCCCATCTATCGACCCAAGAGGGCTATTAATCCGCAATCCCTAAAAGAGAGAGGAGGCTCCTCCTCATAAATATAGCTCCATCCCCCCTCATTCGGGGATAGAAATTCTCTCACACAGAAGACCCTCTGGAAAGAAATAATAAGCACATCAAAACGTGCTGTTTACTCTAGAGATTGAAGTACGCACTTGATCGAGATTCAAGCTACTTCAGCCCTTCATCAAGTCACAAACAAGAGATCGAATCATAGGAGTTTAATTTATTTATTTGTAACAAAATATTCAGAGATTGTACCCATTATTTATTATAAATACAAAAATTGAATTTGTTCCATATTTCTTATCTTAATTCGATTTAGACTTGAAATTTGTGGTTACACAACCTTCACGAAATAATTTGATATTTGAATTAATCGACAGTGTTAGGAAGCATTCCTGCTTGTTATTGTGACCCTTTTCTGTAGAAGCCCAAACTCCTTGATCCTCATCAATTTGAGCCAAATCCATTATTCTATAAATTCCTTGGCTTCCCCTTAAGAGTTTTTTTGCACTTAACACCCTTCATATTTTCAACCTTAACAATTTCTGTTTAATTTTCATTATCGCTAACCATTGATGCCTGTTTAATGTAGGAATTAGGATCCAACTCCAATGAGGTGATTAAAAGGCAAATAAACAACCTTGAATCATCTCAACTACCCCTCCTTTAGTGATGGGAGCTTGGTACCTTAAAATTACTTACGCCAAGCGAGCTAAAAAAATTTCAAAAATCGTAGAGAGAGAGAGAGAGGGAGAGCAAGTTCAAAGAAAGAGAGAGAGTTCAAGTAAAAGATGATAAGTTCAAGTAAAAGATGTTTTTTAATGAGAGAGTGAGGAAAAAATCGTCTAATTCCATCATTTTATTATGATAAAGGACACAGAAATACAATTGTTCAAACAAAAACATTAGATGAAAGCAAGATGGTAATTCGTCATCCACAATCATTTTTTTTTCAAACTCTAGCCGAAAACTTACTGAAATTATATATCAGCACTGAAAGCTACGAGGTTGTCAAAATTAAGGAGAATATATTAGGATTGAAATAACTAATATCGTAAATCAAAAAGATGCCAAGTGTAAAAAAATCATTTCCCTTGAATGTTCAATCAGAAATAGAAATACCTACGTCGATGTTGATTTCTGGGACGCACCTTAGCACCAATGGAAGGACTGATGCCACTAGCGGTACGCCATTTGGTCCAACTTTAACCAAAATAACAAGGGCTTGATATTAATTGCCAGTTTTAAAGCCGTCACGTCTTTCTAAACGATTGTTACCCGGGGTGGACGGAGGCATTTGGCAATAAAAATGCTTACATTTTCTAAAAAGGGCTCCATTCAAATTCATTGCTATTACATTATTAAACCCTAATATACTTAAAATTTGGAAAACGCACGAACCGCTAAGCATGTAGGCGACCGATATCTATACGCATTTCGGCCAAAAAAAAAAAAAAGAACCCGAATCCATAAACTTGTGCCTATGATATAATTTGTAGTTGGCATAAGCCCAGCACTAGCCAGTCGGCAATTAGCCAGCGAACATGTATTGTGTACATACTTTGCCTTTCAATTCTTGTCCTAAAAATTAACATGATAGGAAAACTCAAATCTACCAATATATATCCAAGAGCTACCATGAACATTTTTAATATGATGATCTGCTCTTCCGAAAAGGATATCGGGAATTATATATTCTATCCTACATAGAATCGCAGGTCTACCAACACTCAATGTGTGTAAATCTATTTTTAACACTTAATTATAGGAATTATTATTTAACCCTTCAACTTAAATATTGTTATCATATGCAAGAAAAATATTATTATTTAATCTGCTCATTCCACAAGTTTTTGATTAAAAGTTAGACCATATAATAACAATATTTAAACTTACGATGGATAAATAATAATTCCGATAGGATTAATTTTTATAGCGACGGATTATATATAAATCCATGTCTATCAGCGATGAAAATGCCCACAGAAGAGTGGGGATTACACATTATGAAACAAAGCGTCGGATTTAGGGATGAAATAACTAATCTATTGCAGCGACAGAAAAATCTTTTCAAGGTCAGCGACGGATTGTTTTGTTGCTGATATTAAAAACAATTACTTTTTACATTCATCAATGGATAATTCCGTCGCTAAGTGATAAAAAAATAATTTTTCAATGGAGCGACGAAATTATCCGCTGTAGAAGCTGTTGCGATGTTCTTTTAATGAACCAAATCTGGTTCATTTTGCTGGACAGCCACAAAGAAAGAAAGATCGAATGGGAGAGCGAGAGTGAGTACGAAAGTGAGGAGGACACCATACCAGTCACCGGTATGCCGCTGCAGTCACCACCTGCCGCCGACGTCTTCGCCAATGTTTTTCTCCTCCTATAACTCTCAAGTTTGTCAATTTTCTTCCCAATTTTGATTTAGGTTTTAATTGTCACAGTTTATGGAATTAAAGTTTGATTCTTAATTGTTAATTCATATCTATATTAAATTGATGAAATTTGTATTGAATGGTTGCTCAAAATTGCTTTTTGCACTCCTTCACTGTATTCTATGGTTTTGTTGGAATTGATAAAAATCAATGGAAGAGAGAGAAAAAAAAAGACAAAGGAAGTTAAAAAAAAGCTTTGAAAACGGAACGAATGTTTCAAAACTTAATTCTAGGAAAGTTTAGGAGTAACATGAATAGAGGAGTGAATATTTCCTTCGTTGGAAACTTCCCTAAATTCCTATAAATAAGAGTATTACTTATCTTTGAAAAAACACACACAAAGGAGCCACACAAAATACCACCGGAGAAAATACCAACAGGGAGCTTGGTGAGAGTGGATGAGTGTAGGGAGCAACTGGTAATTAGTTGCGGAAAAATACATCCGGATAAAGGGTGTAGGAAGGGTCTGTTTATAGGTGTTAGTAATTAACACTTGTAAATAGGGAGAGTTGTTTGTATATTGTCCAAGAATAGTGAAAATATAATTTTTATCTCAAATTCGTCTTGTGTCGGTTTTATTTATTTTATCACGTTCTTGATAGTTCTCGGACATTACGCACTTAAAACCCAACAGGTTTAGATAACTTTGACATGTTTTGGTAAAACTTAGGTTCTCAAGTTTGAATATGTTTTTAGATCTAAATCTGAAATTTTGAAATTTGATATTTAAATTTTCAGAAATTGAGGTTTCAATTCTCAGATTTCAAATTCAAATTTGAAAATTTAAGATTGGAAGACTTCTCTAAAACTCTCTATTTTTTTAAAAAAATATTTAACTTAGCAACGGATTTTCCATTGCTAATTCCAGTTAGCGACCAATAGTAGATCCGTCGCTCCATTGGCGTTAAGCGCTCTCACGGTGTCTCAAATATCTATCGCTGATTTCGTCGCTACTCACCGATGAAATTCATTCATTCCGTCATTGTTTGGCTAGCAATGAGCAAATAAGTGAACGTCACTTTCCGTCGCTATGTCCATCGATGATCTAGAAATTCCGTCGACGTTTGTCTTTTTTCCTTCGCCTTTTCTGTTGCTATTGGAACTTTATTTTGTAGTATACAAATAAGATTTACCAACGTGGACAGTTAAAATCTAAAGTTAAGAAATTGAAGAGGGAGATACGTTAAAAAGTGGCTAGAGGAGAGAGATGACATACATTAAAGAAAGGGTCTAAAAAATGTGACTGTATATATTACCGAAGATACACCCTTTTGTTTTATGAAGAGCTTATTGCTTTAAGTATGTATGCCCAACTGCAGCAATCATAGAACACATGCTCTCCTGTGAAGTTTTCTAACCATGGAAGTGTCGATGTTTCTAAGCATGGAAGTGGCTAAAGTCCAATGCTAATTTTCCACTTCAGCTATGGTATGTGGCATCTTCATGAATCATGAATTAGCAATATAATATGGGAAAGAAATCTCTCTTTGAGCGGCCGAAAAAAGGTAGATTTCTGTTAGACAAATAAGACTGATCTGGAATGCAGAATTATCAGTCGGTAATAGCCCACGTCGATCTGAATATGAGGCGGCTACTAAAGTCGCCTTTAGGGTTCACGTCCTAAACCCGAACCCCTAGTGGATGGTTAGGCAGCCGTCAGAGGGGAAGGGGAGAAAGTGTGAGAGTGTTTTCTGTTTCAATATCAGTAACCCTGGTTAATCCCCTAAAACCTCCTTATATAAGTTGGGGGGAAATAATTAGGATTGCCGCGCTAAGCGGCTTATGTGATCGTCGGGCCTAAACATTAGGCCCAACCAACAACTCCCACTCGGCCACATAGGTCGCAAAAACACATGCTCTCCACGAATCACAACTCTTCACACTTCATACTAGGAATAGGATGTGCGACCGAAAAGTAACAAGTTATATTAAGTTACCATCTAATTAACATAATACTTTCACAAAGTATGATGCCCCAAATCATCCTAAACATCACCAGTGGCATCTCAAATCCCTTATACCATGATATATCATATGATTATATACTCAATATAATTACCCGGGCTGATATTGGTAATGATGGATAGACTTTTCCTTAAATGCTCATGGTATTATATCTCAACTTAACTGCTTTCCTAACGTGCTCTTGTCGAACTGTATACATCGTGATCCTTAAGAAACATACTAAAGTAGCAACATCAAGTTTTGACTTCATACTATAGCTTTAAGTCAAGGGTTCATTGTCCATGGGGTCACACAGTGATAAAAGATAGAGAGGTCAATTGTCACTCCTCGTATGGTCATCTTTTAAGCACACACAGTATGAGATGTGTGTCACGACATAGCTCCCACTCAACTGGGTTTGTCACTTTATATGCCATACGAATCGCCAGTTTAGATTTTCACCCAAAAATCTAACCTGAGCTACTAGATTAACATACTAAACTGAAAGTTCAGATAGGCTAGTCAAATCACCCTAGAAGGGGTGAATAGGGTGATTAACAAAAATTAAAGCAATTATAAAAATTAAATGTGGAAATAAAAGTGGGACAAAGTACGATAATATTTTTACAATGTTGGCCCTTCCAAATAGGGTTAGTCACCTCCTAAGGCTCTTCTTTCCTTAGAATTTGAACCGCTCCACTTCTTATTCACTTAAGAAGTTACACACTCGAATCCCTGGACTCGACAAAGACTTCCTTGAACACCTTCAAAGTTAATTACTATTAGGCGATAATTTGTCGCATTTTACATGCCCTTTTCACCTAATCTTAGCTCGTATAATAACGTAATCTTTAGAGTATTTCTTGTTTTATTAAGTATTCTTTGAGATTTTTGCGTGTTTTGTTTATTCTTGCAGGTAATAAGTAGAACCAAGCAAATATCGCGAAAAAGGACGGAAAAGGATCAAAACAAGCGAAAAGGCGGAAAAACAGGAGCCAGCCGGGGCAGCCGGCCAGCATGGTGGCACGGCCACCCCGTGCCACGTGGCACGGTGCAGCCGTGTGATGGAAATCCCTCCATCCCTTTTGTTAAAAAAGAATCAAATCAAATTAGGTAATCTTATTATGCTGGTTTAAGGATGAACAAATCATCCAAGTTTTGATTAAACATTGAAACTGCAGGGCGAGGGTTAAATCCAGCAGCTAACCCGTTTTTGTGTGCTTAATTTCTCAAACATACTAAGGGTTTACGTCCAATATTTTTTTGATGGATTTGAAGATCAAGATGTTAGCTTTCCAACAAATCAAGTTTCATCCAATTTGGACTTCATTTGGTCGTTCAAATCAGCAATTAAACCCAAGGTGTCAAAACTGCCCAGCAGGGCCAGGATGAACCCGGTTTTGTTCTTTTTATTTCTTATGATGTAGTTTAGCTTAAATCTTGTATTTTTACATATTTTGGGTCCCCAAGATCTTAGATTTCATTTCCAATTGGAATTACCAGATTTGGAGTTCAATTGGTTAGTGAATTAAGCTAATTAGTAAACCTGTGCTGTTTTGGAGTCTAATCTGCACGGTTTGGGGAATCAGGCTCATTCAAGGGGTAAATGACGTCCAATTGCTATGATTCAAAAAGGAGGGCAAACTAGACATCTTTAGGTTTCCAACCGTGTAAGAAACGTAGCAATTAGTCATCATTTGAGGTGTTAAACATGCGTTGCAATTGGAGGCAGAAATCGGCTGCTTGACACCCGGTTGCTTAGCCTAGTGGTTTTCCTCCTTCAAGGGGTTTGCTTAAGGTGGAAGGCTGCCAAGCAGGTCATTTTGAGCTGCTTGATTAAGCACCACTCAGCTACTTGAGAGAGAGACACGTGGAGCTAGTGAAACGCCCCCATTTTGCAAGCTCTCATTCGACCACTCAAGCATGACATGGCACACATGCAATTTTCAGTCCTTTTGAGGTGGCAGCCGTGCACTCTTACCTTCCTAGCTGGGAAATTGAGTCATCTACATTCCTTAATGCATAGGAAAAGGCTTAGGAAGATAAATTAAGTGCTTTGAAATATAAACTTTCAGCTTATGTATGTTTTAGTTTAAACCGTGTATTATTAAGCATAGGATTAGTTTAATGACTTTCCTTGCCTAGAAGGAAAGCCCTTTTCATGTAATCACAAGGCTATATAAGTGCCTTTGCTGCTCTTTTGTAAAACAACAAGCTTGAGTATTGAAATTAAGAAAAGACTTTGTGTCTTGTGTTCCTCTCAAACACTTAACTTGCTTATCCTTAATTAGGCCGATTAAGGTGGTGTCCAAGTGAGTCTTAATCATTGATTAGGTGGTGTATCTGTATCCTAATCAAAGGTTAAGGGCCCTAAGCTAAGTGATTAGTGGTGTATCTTATCTAATCACAAGGCTTAGAACTATCCAAATTCCATTGAATTCACTTAAAGTTCATGAAGTTAGCTTTGGGTTCCTTAAACCAAAGCTCTCCTTTTTCATGTTCTAATCAGTGAACTTCATTCCTCTCTTCTTTTTTTTTCTTTTCATATTCATTTCAAGCTTAATCAAGGCCAAGAATTCTTGCTTTGATTCAGTTTTGAGCCCAAACACAAAAACCACTTCAAACCGTGAGAAATCACAAACTTAGGCGTGAAAGGCAGAAGATTGGCACGGCCACACCGTGCCCTTAAGCACGACCGTGCCTCCCTTGGTTCGTGAGTTTTCCACTTGTTTTGGTTGTGTTCTTGTTGTAAGTTGGCTTGGGTTGTTCCTACCCTTGAGACTTACATCATTTTTGGTATCAGAGCAAGTTCAGATCCTTGCCTGAACCCCACGCTCCCAAATTAAATCCAAACACAAACAGCCTACTTACGTTTCAAATCAATCCACAAAGAACCCTAGACCTCATCCTTCATGCCATCTTCAATGAACTTGGAGAAAGAACTAGCTTTTATTGATATTGGATATGCTTGCTTTGCAATTCCAAAATTTCATGGAGAAATGGAAGAGTTCACAGGTTGGTTATCTAAGGTGGAACGAGTTTTTGCTTGTTGTATCCTTAATGACCGAGAGAAGTTCAAAGTGGTTATTTCAAAATTGAGAGGTTGTGCACTTCAGTGGTGGAATAAGTACAAGTTTGAGCGAAAAAAGAAGGGAAAAGAGAAGGTGAGAACTTGGAAGAAATTGAGTAGTAAGATGAAGGGTTCCTTTTGCCCATCCACTTACACGCCTATGAAAGAAAGTATCTCCATTAAGCCCACGAGTTCATTCCCTTCCACCCCACAAAAAAAACCAACCCCACAAATGTTCTTTCCCTCACAACTTAGAAGGTGTCTCAAGTGCCAAGGGCTTGGACACTTAGCCACGGATTGCCCAAACAACAAAGTCATTACCTCGGAAGAAAGGTAAGTCGTGAGAAAGGAGGAAAATCAGGAGGAAAAGAAGATGCCCTTAGTGGAAGAACCGAAGGAGGTTGAATTAGAGGAGGAAAAAGAAGAGGATGAAGAAGATGATCTTGAGGAGATAGAGATTGAGGCAAATAAAGGTGCTATGCTCACTTTAAACATCCACCATCCACCTAGAAGCCATGAGCATCTCATCCTTCCCACCACTTTTCATAAACCACCATCATTTTTTCCCACTCCACCCACACCTAAAACACTCAACCCAAATTTCTGTCAATCCATTTCAGATTCATTACTAAAAGCTCCTAATTTTGAGTTAAGAGCATTTGAAGAATTGGTTCGAAGCAAGTCCAAGAAGTCCCCTACATCCACCATTCAGATCAGCAAGGGGAAGGTAAAGAAGAAAGTCTCTAAGTTCAAAAGAGACTTGTTTTCATGGTTGATTTTATTTCAACCAGAATTGAAGCAAAAAGAGGAGTTCATTACCTACTATGATTTGAGGGCAAATCATTTTTAACAAGGGGAGTATGATGGAAATCCCTCCATCCCTTTTGTTAAAAAAGAATCAAATCAAATTAGGTAATCTTATTATGCTGGTTTAAGGATGAATAAATCATCCAAGTTTTGATTAAACATTGAAACTGCAGGGCAAGGGTTAAATCCAGCAGCTAACCCGTTTTTGTGTGCTTAATTTCTCAAACATACTAAGGGTTTACGTCTAATATTTTTTGATGGATTTGAAGATCAAGATGTTAGCTTTCCAACAAATTAAAGTTTCATCCAATTTGGACTTCATTTGGTCGTTCAAATCAGCAATTAAACCCAAGGTGTCAAAACTGCCCAGCAGGGCCAGGATGAACCCGGTTTTGTTCTTTTTATTTCTTATGATGTAGTTTAGATTAAATCTTGTATTTTTACATATTTTGGGTCCCCAAGATCTTAGATTTCATGTCCAATTGGAATTACCAGATTTGGAGTTCAATTGGTTAGTGAATTAAGCTAATTAGTAAACCTGTGCTGTTTTGGAGTCTAATCTGCACGGTTTGGGGAATCAGGCTCATTCAAGGGGTAAATGACGTCCAATTGCTATGATTCAAAAAGGAAGGCAAACTAGACATCTTGAGGTTTCCAACCATGTAAGAAACGTAGCAATTAGTCATCATTTGAGGTGTCAAACATGCATTGCAAGTGGAGGCAGAAACCGGCTGCTTGACACCCGGTTGCTTAGCCTGGTGGTTTTCCTCCTTCAAGGGGTTTGCTTAAGGTGGAAGGCTGCCAAGCAGGTCATTTTGAGCTGCTTGATTAAGCACCACTCAGCTACTTGAGAGAGAGACACGTGGAGCTAGTGAAACGCCACCATTTTGCAAGCTCTCATTCGACCACTCAAGCATGATATGGCACACATGCAATTTTCTGTCCTTTTGAGGTGGCAGCCGTGCACTCTTACCTTCCTAGCTGGGAAATTGAGTCATTTACATTCCTTAGTACAAAGGAAAAGGCTTAGGAAGATAAATTAAGTGCTTTGTAATATAAACTTTCAGCTTATGTGTGTTTTAGCTTAAACCGTGTATTACTAAGCATAGGATTAGTTTAATGACTTTCCTTGCCTAGAAGGAAAGCCCTTTTCATGTAATCACAAGGCTATATAAGTGCCTTGGCTGCTCTTTTGTAAAACAACAAGCTTGAGTATTGAAATTAAGAAAAGACTTTGTGTCTTGTGTTCCTCTCAAACACTTAACTTACTTATCCTTAATTAGGCCGATTAAGGTGGTGTCCAAGTGAGTCTTAATCATTGATTAGGTGGTGTATCTGTATCCTAATCAAAGGTTAAGGGCCCTAAGCTAAGTGATTAGTGGTGTATCTTATCTAATCACAAGGCTTAGAACTATCCAAATTCCATTGAATTCACTTAAAGTTCATGAAGTTAGCTTTGGGTTCCTTAAACCAAAGCTCTCCTTTTTCATGTTCTAATCAGTGAACTTCATTCCTCTCTTCTTCTTTTTCTTTTCATATTCATTTCAAGCTTAATCAAGGCCAAGAATTCTTGCTTTGATTCAGTTTTGAGCCCAAACACAAAAACCACTTCAAACCGTGAGAAATCACAAACTTAGGCGTGAAAGGCAGAAGATTGGCACGGCCACACCGTGCCCTTAAGCACGACCGTGCCTCCCTTGGTTCGTGAGTTTTCCACTTGTTTTGGTTGTGTTCTTGTTGTAAGTTGGCTTGGGTTGTTCCTACCCTTGAGACTTACATCACCGTGCTACATAGGCACGGTCGTGCCCCTTGTTTCCTTCGGTTCTTCACGGCTCGCCTTGTCTTCTATTTAATCCTCTTTTCTCGACCTTGTTCGGGGGCTTCTTCTTCCACTTCCTTAGGGTAGTTTAGTTTAGGTTTTTAGCCAATAAAAACCCCTTTGAAGGGATTAGATTAGGATTTTAGTGATATTGATTTGAGATTCAAGCTTGTGGATTCCGAGTTCGTTCATTCAATTCAAGCACAAGTCTTCTTCGTTCTCTCTTATTATTCAATTTTGTTCTTGCTTAATCTTATTAGTTTATATTGCACTAGTTTAAGTGTTTAGTTTTGATTGTTAATTCATGTTTTATTTGGTTGTTAGATTTCATTCTCTTTCCTTCAGTTCATATTTATTATGTTCTTCGTTAGTTTAGGTTTAGGTTTAGGTTTTTGTATTTTGTTAATGATTAGTTATTAGAATTTGCGGACTTGGGTTGTAATTAGCCTCTTGATGGCTAATTGATCTTGTACTAGGCCTAACCATACCCAATCTATGCTTAGAACCTAGAGGTTTCCCTCACGCCCACCAAGTATTCGATGAAATGCTTGAGAGAGCTTTCATTCATATTTTTGGGCGATTGACTTATGTTGAGAGGTGAGGTTAATTAGCTAGTGTGGGAGAGGGAATAACCGAGTTCGGGACATGAAAATAGTATCCGAATTGAGTTAGGCCCGGGGTTGCTAGTTTTGTAGTCTAATTGGGCTAACCCCATAAAAATAAGTGGTTAGGCTAATTAGATTAGCTCATGACCCTTGAGAGAAGGCTTGGGTGGTCTTTAATGGTGCAACCGACCATCTCTTATTCATAGTATAGTTTGGGTAGGTTATGACTCGTCTTGATTAGTTGGTTCGTCCATTGGTCAAATCACAACTCCAAGTCACTTTTTCTATGTTTGTTAGCGTAGTTTAATTTTTCCTCCTTCGCCTTTGATCTCGCCTAGATTGATACGCTCTAGTGAACTCTGATAGTTGGAAACACAATTCCCTGCGGACAACACCCCAGTACTCAACGATACACCTTGCACTTGGGGTTTACAAATATTAAAACTTTTTCTACAACAATTACTCAATCGTGAGAACCTCTCTCTCTATCTACCACTCAACCAAGTAACTTAAGTTGAGTCACTCACTAAGTATTGCCCACCCAATACTTAGCTACTCAAGTAAGTCTTCCCCAACTTACTTGTTACAGGATCCTCTTACAAGAAGTTTTTCTCAAAAGATAAGTACAAGTAGTGATCAAACCAATATGCAATTTCTAGCTCAAAGTACTGTCTCAATATATTTTGACGTAAGCTCTCCTTAATTTGCAAGTGTAGCTCAAGTAATTTCTCAATTACTCCGATCACTATTTATAGCCTTGCAAGTCGTGAGTTCCAATTCTGCCAAGATGGAAGTTTCTGCCAGAATATCTTGAAATCTGATTTCAGGCCCTTGAAATATATTCTTCAGATTCTGATTTGATTTCCTTTTGTGCTAAACATTCTGATTTGATCTTCCCTTTAAATCAGCCACGCTGCACAGGATATCTTCCTTGCACATGATAGTTAGTGATCTCTTAAAATGTGTAGTAAGATAATTCAAGTATCATTTTTGATATTACTTTACAATTTAAGCTTGTATCTTATTTAGTAGAATCTTGCTAAGATCAAATCAAATAATATTGATGCAAGATAATTCAATCCATAATTGATCTTGTGTGATATTCAAATTTGAATTTTAAATTTGAATTGGCTAGATTATATCAATCAAATAATATCTTTAGATATTATATGATACCCACATATTTTTCTATCCATAAACACATATTAGGGTAGATAATTTTATCCAATCAAATCCATTAATATTATTCACTTAGATTGTATAGAAAAACATCCATAGAAACTCAATATTCTATCATATCACTTCCATTAATAATTAATTAGGGCTTTCGTCCAAGACTTAAACTATTCAACTACTAAGCCCATGCATTAATCAGACATGTAACTAATTTGATGAATTGGACCAATAAAAACGTTACATATGAAACTGACAAATAATATAAATATTCAACAAATGACCATTTCGTATATAATTATTATCCACATTGTTTGTTATCATCAAAATCATTATCTGACTCCTAGAGTCAATAATCTCCCCCTTTTTGATTATGACAAACAATTTATTGCTACGGTGAAGTAGTATTAGAAAACATACCTTTGTTTATACGAATACTTACCATCATTATCTTCTTCTCCTTCTTTGTCATCATTAAAAGGGACACAAGATATGATGTATTATAGCATAGCTCCCCCTTAATATGACACTCACAAAAGTTGTCACGGGCTTATACATCAATAAGTGCAATTATAAAGGTTTACATTACAAAATCAATCATATATATGACTTATTGATTCAACTTTCTCATGAATAGTATTGACGATCATAGGGGATATAGTACTAATTTTTCAAAACTCTTTATATCTCCCATTTCACAATTAATTCAGAACATGTATATAGACTACTAGAAAAAGTTAATCAAGCATTTCCCCCCCTTACATTATCAATTGAAGCATATATTTTCAATATTTGGGTTGGGGTCATATCATGTGTAAGAGTATGAAAAGATTATATACCATAAATATTAGTTAAGAGCATAATTATTCTTCGCCCCTTGAATATTCCCCAACAGGATAAACATGGGATATTAGAAGCTAACAAATTTGGAAAATAAATATATCATCAGAATCAGTCATATGATACCCAAACTTGTACGTCTCATGTATGTATGAGTTCATTGGAGAGATTAATTAGCGTAAAAGAGTGTTGCATCTCCCCTTAATTTTATCAAAAATAACTAAAATATCAAAACCCTAGTGAGTAAAGTTGATCAAAGTTATGATCAAGATATCATAGTCATACAAAAATAAATAAAATAAAATGCACTTTTTTATGTATAAATAGCAAGCAAACATTATAAGCGTGTCACATGAATCTCGCTCTCTTACTTGAAGATGTGTGATTTTATACGGAATATGATGACTAAAATCAATCTCATATATCAACCCCTAATAACTTTTTTTTTCTTCATGGAGACACATGTATATAAGATTATGAGAGATATGAGCATATATGTATGTTAACCAAGTAAAGCTCAAATATCTTCTACTATAAAATAGTTAATTCAAAGATAATCATGATGTGAAGCGAAACTCGATTGATGCCAAAATTTAATACAAAATAAATCACACTAATGGTTAAAATCATGAAGATACCAAACTACACAAGTAAGGAGATAGTAACATATAAAGATCATACCTTATAGATCAATAATTGTCTCCCCTTTGATAGAGATAATTAATGCAAATTTATGTATAAGAAATCACATATATATTATGCATGACAATTTGATGATTAAAAAGAATTTACCAATCTCTATTCTAGACAAGCCGGTTGATCTCAATTGATAATCATTACTAGGGAGAATAGTAGACAGAATAGATGGACATCTAAGGCATAATCAACAGTAACCTCCTTTTAAAAAATAAAAATAAAATTATTACTACACATGAGTACTCTGGTGACTCTTGAACATCCACCTTCTATATTAAATTTCAAGGTTGCTTTATTTGGAAGTTAAGTTTCGTTGTTTGTTCTTGCTACTTTTTCTCTCGCCAAAGGTCTTTTTGGACCATCTATACTGGCTCCCTTTTTTTTTTTTTTTTGGGCTCATTTGATTGATCCCCTTCAAGGTATTCTTCCCCAAACAGTTCATTATTATAAATTAGAATTGAAGTGCATACCCTATTCTTTGTATATAATTAATTCCCATTAGCACATATAATCTTCTTGCCCTTGAAATTAATTAATTATGCAATATCACACACAATGATATAATCTGTATCGCATGTATCAAGACTTGAGTGATATGATCACGAAAGTAATAAATAAAGATACACCATGTGTATATTCCATGTGAGAGACATGCGTAGAAGTGATTTTTAAACATATGACAATCTCACATAAAAGTCAATAGGTTTCTTCCCCTTAGTACATGTTTTAAATTGTAATCAATATAAAGTGACTAGTATCAATAACATATTATTTAATAACAGTCTTAAAATTCATGACCATAACGTGAGAAATAAATACCTCGGACTAAAAATGAATCGTGAAAATAAGATTTTATGATTAAAGTTGTAAATATTATACTATACCATATAAAACACAATACACAATTTTTGATTTATAAAAATAATATGTATAGTAAGTTAGTCCAGCAAGATCTTCCCTTATCGGAATTAAACTTAGCATATCACAGCATCATAAAATATGACATGTGATGGAGCTAATATCATATCCAAGCATATTGATTGATGCAATCAAGATCTTACGTAGCATAAAATCAATGTCAATGACAAATATTTATCATGCATTACTAGAAACATATGACAAGACGAATGGTCAACTATGTCAACAATGAATGTCATCCTATATATATTTAATTAAAAAGTATATTAAGTTCATGCAAATGACATGCAACTATCAAATTTTTTGGGCACATAAGTCTATTGAATATGTTACTACATACTTTCCCTCTATGAAAATAAAACAGGTTGACATATCAAGACTAGTTAGCACAAAAGCTTTTAGAAAAACGTATTACCATGAGCTCAAAGATTCTAGCTTGAGTGCTCATTTTGTTTTTTTTTTTTTATGTACATATTTTATTTATTGTTTGGATGTCAATTATTCCTATAAAACAAACTTAGGCTTTTCTCAAAGCATTTTGAAAACTTTGGATCCATATGAGTCATTGCCTACCATGCATATTAGGTGGTCTTGCACCTTTTGCTACCCAAATTTGCATGACCTTGTGACCATTTATTTTAATTGGTCAACAAGTAGAAATATGACCTAATTTACAACAATAATTGCAAGTAATAGAATTACTACTTTCGTGATTGGTCGATTTAACAAAGACGTTTTTATAACACTTCTTTTTATTGAAATGATTGAAACCGATCCCTTCTTTGTTAAATGAAGTTTTTTGTGAGCCGAGAATTTTATTTAAATTTTTTTCCCCTTTAGAAAATTTTAAAATAATTTTTTTAAGGTCGGCACACTTGGATTGTAAGTCATTTTTCTCTTTTTGAAGAAGGACGAATTTTTCTTGAACTATATTTAAATCATTTGACAACAAGTCATTTGATTTTTACAATTCAATATTTTCTTGAGACAAACCAAAGATCATTTTCTTTAAACTTTTAATTTTAGAACTATATCCTTGTAGCTGTTTGAGAAAATAGAGCAATAATCATATTACCTTATGCTTTGAACACTTGTTTAAACCATTATATACCTCATCTGGAACTTCGTACTCTTCTTCTTCTGCTTCTTTACTTATGTTGCCATCATCATCATCATCACTTGAATTTGGATCTCCAACTTGTTCACTTGCCATTAAGCAAAGATGATTGACCTCTTTCTTGCCGTTGCAATCGTCAAGCATCTTCTCCATTTTTGACAAAATGAGATTTTCTTCATTATTATCTTTGTACAGAAGTAAAAGTTTTTTCCATAATCCATTGGCCGTCTGACAACAACAAACATGGTTAAAAATATCATTATGTAAAGAACATTATAAAATATATAAAGCCATCACATTTTTCTTAATCCTTTCTTTCTCATCTTGATTCAACTTTTCTTTTGGCTTGATAACGGTAGAACCATAATTTTTGATCCATGTAGGGATAAAAGGACCATCTGTAATAATGTTCCAAAGATCAAAGGCAATTGATTCGACATAAGACTTTATCCTGCACTTCCAAAGAGAAAAGTCAGTACCATTAAAAATAGGAGGAAAATTAATAAAGGCACTTGATAGACTAGCCATAGGATCTAGCTATAGGCAGTTAAGTCTCAAAATTATAGCACCTGTTCTGATACCAATTGAAAGTTCAGTTAGGCTAGTCAAATCACCCTAGAGGGGGTGAATAGGGTGATTAACAAAAATTAAAGCAATTATAAAAATTAAATGCGGAAATAAAAGTGGGACAAAATATGATGATATTTTTATGATGTTGGCCCTTCCAAACAGGGTTAGTCACCATCTAAAGCTCTTCTTTCCTTAAGATTTGAACCGCTCCACTTCTTATTCACTTAAGAAGTTACACACTCGAGTCCTTCGACTCGACAAAGACTTCCTTGAACACCTTCAAGGTTAATTACTCAATCGTGAGAACCGCTCTCTCGATCTACCACTCAACTAAGTAACTTAAGTTGAGTCACTCACTAAGTATTGCCCACCCAATACTTAGCTACTCAAGTAAGTCTTCCCCAACTTACTTGTTACAGGATCCTCTTACAAGAAGTTTTTCTCAAAAGATAAGTACAAGTAGTGATCAAACCAATATGCAATTTCTAGCTCAAAGTACTTGTTGAACGGTAAATTTACCCATTTTACGTGCCTCTTTCACCTACTTTTTGATCGTATAATAACTTAATTTATAGGATTTTACCTTGTTTTATTTATGTTTTGTAGGAAATAACTCCAAATCAAGCAAACGTCGCGAAAAGGGACGAAAACGGGACAAAACGAAGGAAATCAGCGAAAACAGGCGAAAAAGCAGCAGAGAAGGACGGTGCACGGCCGACCTGCACGGCCGACCTGCAGGTCGGCACGGCCGTGCACCGGTGGCCGAAGCCATGCACGGCCAGCACGGCCAGGCGCACGGCCGTGCGTGTGACCGTGCGTGGTGGCGCACGGTCGGCCGTGCGTCGGGCCTGGGTTCGCGATAAAACCCCTTTTTCGGGCAGTTTGTTGAAAGGAGGTCGTTCGGGGTTCATTCGGTCGTTTGGGGTTTTTGCTCTGGCGATTTTGTAGGTTATTTTAGGTTAGATTTTAGTTAATAAGGGAGGTTAGTTTAGGATTGGAGATTGTAACATTGGATTCAACCTTTGGAGTTCAAGTTCTTCATCAATTCAAGACTAAGTTTTCTCCTCTTTTATCTCTCTAGTTTTTATGTTCTTGTTGTTTATGTTTTGTTGATTTTGATTCTTATATTTGTTTTGTTTGATTTATATGTTTAATTTCATTGTTAATTTATGTCATTTACTTGTTTGAATTCATTTTATTTCATTTCCTTTGCTTTGTTCTTCGTGTTCTTGCACTTGTTTGGTAGTTTAGGTTTTGATTCGTTTTTGATGTTTAGTTGGTAGATTGTGTTGGCTTGGGTTGTGATTAGCCTCTTGATGGCTAATTAATCTTGTAGTTGGCCTAACCATACCCAATCTATGCCTAGAACTTAGAGTTTTCCTTCACGCCCGCCAAGTGTTCGATGAAATGCTTGAGAGAGCTTTCATCCATATTTTTTAGGCGATTGACTTATGCTAAGAGGTGAGGTCAATTAGCTAGTGTGGGAGAGGGAATAGTCGAGTTCGGGACACGAAAGTAGTATCCGAATCGAGTTAGGTCCGAGGTTGCTAGTTTTGTGGTCTAATTCGACTAACCCCACGAAAGTAGGTGGTTACGAGAGTTAGACTAGCCCATGACCCTTGAGAGAGGGCTTGGGTGGTCTTTGATGGTGCAACCGACCATCTCTAGTTCGTAGTGTGGTTTGGGTAGGTTAGGACTCGTCTTGATTAGTTAGTTTATCCATTGGTAAAATCACAACTCCAAGTTGCTTGTTTCTGTATTTGTAGCGTAGTTTAGCTCCCTTCCTTCACCGTTGATCTTGCCTAGCTTGAGACGCTCTAATAAACTCTGGTAGTTGGAAACACAATTCCCTGCGGGCGACACCCCAAGTACTCAACGATACACCTTACACTTGGGGTTTACAAATATTAAAACTCTGTTTTTCTTGCAACAAGTTTTTGGCGCCGTTGCCGGGGAACTTGTTTGTCTTCAACATCGAAAGCGATTTTAAACGCTTGAGATTAGGCTTTTTTTTTCCTTTTTCTTTTCCGTTTTCCCTTTCCCCTTTTCCTCCTTCTTGCTTGTTTTTACTCTTGCTTGAGCCTGCTTACGCTTGGTATAGTTTTTGGCTTTGTATGCACAGACGCAGTCAGGGGAGTCACCACTTGCTTCACCTGAATCCTGAAATCGAAGCCACTGCTCGCAGGTAAAGCGGCGCACGAAAGAAGAAACAAGCAGAATCTACAATGGCGGCGCAAGACAACCGCGTCCTAAGGGACTATGCAATGCCTTAGTCGTCGAGTATCACCTCTTCTATAGTGAACCCCGCGGTTGAGGTGAACAATTTTGAGTTGCGCCCGGCCCTTATCTCGCTGGTGGAGCGAGACCAGTTCGGTGGGCATTCTTCTGAGAACCCCAACATGCACCTTCGCAATTTCCTTGCGAAGTGTGACACTATTAAACTCAATGGGGTCTCCGCCGATGCCATCCGCTTGAGGCTCTTCCCATTCTCTCTGCGGGATAGAGCAAGAGACTGGCTCCAGAATGAGGAGCCGAGCACTTTCACTACTTGGGATGCCCTCTCCAAGGCCTTCTTGAGTAAGTACTTCCCCCCAGGGAAGACGGCCAAGCTGCGGGCCGACATCACTTCATTCGCCCAACTGCATGGCGAATCACTGTATGAGGCGTGGGAACGGTTCAAAGATTTGCAACGCCAATGTCCCCACCATGGAGTCCCTGATTGGCTCCTCATCTAAACCTTTTACAATGGTTTGGATCAGTCTTTGAAGATGTCAATTGATGCTGCTGCTGGTGGGGCATTGATGGGGAAGTCCATTGAGGTGGCCAAGACCCTACTGGAAGATATGGCCGCAAATAATTATCACTGGTCCAACGAAAGGGCAGCCCCCAAGAAGGCAAGCGGGGTTTATGGAGTCGACGCTGTGGACTTGTTAGCTAGCAAGGTTGATGCCTTGGCGCAGCGATTCGATAGGCTTGGTGCTCCTTCAGGGAGTTCAATGGGAAGTCCATCGAGTGCAATGTTTGAAGTCGGGGCATTTTGCGAGGTATGTGGCGTTCAAGGCCACATTTCTGCAGAGTGCCAATCTGTTTTCCCGGGCGTTGAGCATGTCAATGCAATGCAAACCTATGGCCAACGCCCACAAAATAACCCCTACTCAAACACATATAACCCCGGTTGGAGAAATCATCCAAATTTCTCCTACCGCAACAACAATCCCATGCCATCCAATCCCTCGCAATCCCAGCCTCAACCTCCTGGTTTCCAATATAGGGCTCCCTATGCCCAAGGTCCTCAACCGGCCCCTCAACAACCTCCACCTCCTCAACTCAAGTCCAACCTAGAGAGCCTCATGGAGCGCTTTATAGTTACTCAGACAAAGACTAATGAGGTACTCAGTGAATCAGTTAACCAGTTAAACTCCAAATTTGACTCCATGGCTACTCACCAGAAAATGATGGACAATCAAATTGCCCAAATTGCACAGCAAGTAAACCAATTGTCCAGACCCCAGGGGCATCTGCCAGGTCAATCAGAGACCAATCCCAAGGGTCAGATGAATGCTATTACACTGCGGAGTGGTAGGGAGTTGGAGGGCCCTGTAGTTCCTATGAGGGAAGAGAAGAGAGGAGGAGCTGAAATTGTGGATGATGACACTAGGTTGGCCCCTAGAGAGGCCATGAGGGAGAGGGCCCAGAATGAGAAGCCCAAGGAGGATACCCCAGAAATTACCCCCTCTCATGTGAAGCCTTACAAGCCTTCTGTCCCCTACCCTCAAAGGCTAGTAAAGGCTAAGGAGGAGCACAAGTATAGTAAGTTCCTCGAGATGCTTAAGAAGTTCCACATCAACATTCCCTTTTTGGAGGCTATTACTGACATGCCCGCCTATGCCAAGTTCTTAAAGGATTTGCTCTCCAATAAAGGGAAACTTCTCGAGAATGCTACGGTGTCACTCCCTGCAGAGTGTAGTGCTATCATTCAGAACAAGCTCCCTCCTAAACTTTCAGATCCAGGGAGTTTTTCCATCCCCTGTTCTGTCGGGGGCCTCACCATTAGCAGAGCACTATACGACCTTGGAGCCAGCGTGAGTCTCATGCCATACTCCATCTGCAAGAAGCTGCAAGTGGGAGAGCTAAAGCCCACCACCATCTCCCTGCAGCTAGCCGACCGCTCAGTCAAGTACCCTATTGGTGTCCTTGAGGATGTTCCACTCCAAGTGGGAAAATTTTTCATTCCCTGCGACTTTGTGGTTATGGAAATGGAAGAAGACTCCTGCATACCTATTATATTGGGAAGACCATTCCTAGCTACTGCAGGAGCCATGATCGACGTCAAAAACGGCAAACTCTCCCTTCAGGTAGGGGAAGAGAAGGTAGAGTTCAGTTTGCCGCAAATGATGGCTTCTCCCTCCTCAGGCGACTCTTGCTGTAGAGTTGACATATTTGAGAAAGCCCTCAACCAGGAGGACACTACCCAAAACTCTGCGGATGACCCATTGGAGGCTGCGTTGATCGGTTGTCATGTCACAACCTCCAGCCCGGGTGAGAAGGAGGAGTACGCCAGACTCCTCAATGAGCCCTGTGATGAGATCCAT
This sequence comes from Carnegiea gigantea, assembly GCA_029747015.1. Lineage (NCBI taxonomy): Eukaryota > Viridiplantae > Streptophyta > Magnoliopsida > Caryophyllales > Cactaceae > Carnegiea > Carnegiea gigantea. The sequence continues at coordinate 148,778 of JAKOGI010000479.1, read as the reverse complement.
AGTGTGGAGGAACCTACCTCCAAGAAAGAAGAAGAAGAGAGCCCACCGAAGGCAGAACTCAAACCCCTGCCTCCTCATCTCAGGTATGAATTTCTGGATTCCTCTCGTCAATTTCCTGTTATTGTTAATGCTAATCTGGATGAACCTCAATTGAAACAATTGCTGGATGTGCTGCGTAAGCATAAAGGTGCCATTGGGTATAGCATTGATGATATTCGGGGACTTAGTCCTACATTCTGCATGCATCGCATCTTTCTTGATGCCAGTCACCATCCTTCTCGACAACCTCAGCACCGTTTAAATCCAAATATGCAAGAGGTTGTCAAAAAGGAGATCCTCAAACTGCTTGATGCTGGAATTATCTACCCTATCTCTGATAGCGAGTGGGTGAGTCCAGTCCAGGTAGTCCCCAAAAAGGGTGGTATGACTGTTATTAAGAATGAGCGAAATGAGCTCATTTCTACTAGGACTGTTACTGGGTGGCGCATGTGCATCGACTATCGTAGATTAAACCAGGCCACCCGTAAGGATCATTTCCCCCTCCCTTTCATTGATCAAATGCTGGAAAGGTTGGCGAAGCATTCCTTTTTCTGCTATCTGGATGGTTATTCTGATTTCTTTTAGATTCCTATCCATCCTGATGACCAGGAAAAGACGACTTTCACATGCCCGTATGGTACCTTCGCTTATAGAAGGATGCCTATCATATTATGTAATGCCCCGGCCACCTTCCAGCGTTGCATGACCGCCTTATTTTCTGACCTTATTGAGAACATCATGGAGGTGTTTATGGACGACTTCTCCGTTTATGGAGGTACCTTCGCCATTTGTTTAGAAAATTTAACCAAGGTACTCCATAGATGTGAAGAAGTCAACCTAGTGCTGAATTGGAAAAAGTGTCATTTTATGGTGCAGGAAGGGGTAGTACTAGGTCATGTCATTTCTGCTAGGGGCATCGAGGTGGACAAAGCTAAGATTGAGGTTATTGAGCGGTTGCCCCCTTTTACTTTGGTAAAGGGAGTGCGGAGTTTCCTTGGTCATGCGGGGTTTTATCGCCTTTTTATCAAGGATTTCTCCAAAATCGCCAAGCCTCTTACTCAGCTGCTCACTAAAGATGCCCCGTTTGTCTTTACTGATGAGTGCCATGAAGCTTTTTGCAGGATTAAATAGGCACTAATTTCTGCCCCCATCATACAACCACCAGATTGGGATCTCCCATTTGAGATCATGTGCGATGCCAGCGATCATGCGGTGGGGGCAGTTTTGGGGCAGAGGAAGGATAAGAAACCAGTGGTGATCTACTATGCTAGTAGAACGCTGGATGAGGCCCAGCAGAACTACACCAGGACTGAAAAGGAATTGCTGGCAGTTGTGTTTGGAATGGAGAAATTCAGGCCCTACCTGCTATGCTCCAAGGTCATCGTGTATACGGACCACTCTGCCCTCAAGCATCTCCTTGAGAAGAAGGATGCCAAGCCCCGCCTCATTAGATGGATTCTTCTACTCCAAGAGTTTGACCTGGAGATCAAAGACAAGGCAGGGGCCGAGAATGTCGTGGCCGATCATCTTTCCAGGCTCCTTGTTGAGAGCCACGACACCCCTATTGATGATACCTTTTTCGACGAACACCTCATGGGCATCGAGTCGGGATCCACCCCATGGTTCACCGACTACGCGAACTATCGAGCTACAGGAGTCCTTCCCGGTGATCTATCCTACCACCAAAGAAAGAAGTTCCTCCATGATGCCAAAACATATTTTTGGGAGGAACCTTTCTTGTATAAGTTATGCAAGGATGGGATTATCAGGAAATGTCTTCCTGAGGGGGAAATTCAAGCTGTGATCTCCCATTGCCATGACTCACCTTGCGGGGGCCACGCTAGCACCTCCAAGACAGCCGCTAAGGTGCTGCAAGCGGGTTTCTTTTGGCCTTCACTATTTAAAGACGTCAATGCCTATGTCCGAGTATGTGACCGCTGCCAGCGGACGGGGAATCTATCTAGGAAGAATGAGATGCCACTCAACTTTATCCTTGAAGTGGAGATCTTCGATGTTTGGGGCATCGACTTCATGGGACCTTTTCCGTCTTCGAGAGGCCACAAATATATCCTTGTCGCTGTGGATTATGTCTCCAAATGGGTGGAGGCCGTCGCTAGTCCCACTAATGACTCCAGGGTCGTAGCAAAATTTTTCAAGAAGATTATATTTCCGCGTTTTGGAGTCCCGAGAGTCATAATCAGTGACAATGGCCCACACTTTGTAGAGAAAAGGTTGGAAGCCCTTCTAAAGAAGTACGGGGTGCATCACAAATTTGGGCTCAGCTATCACCCCCAGACTAGTGGCCAAGTGGAAATCTCAAATCGTGAACTCAAGGCCATTTTGGAGAAAACAGTTACGCGATCGCGAAAGGATTGGGTGGATAAGCTTGATGACGCTCTTTGGGCCTACCGCACGGCTTTCAAGACTCCTATAGGTACCACCCCCTTTCGCCTTATCTATGGCAAGCATTGCCACCTCCCCGTAGAACTGGAACATAAGGCTTATTGGGCTATCAAGCACCTCAATTTCGACTTGAAGTCGGCGAGGGAGAAAAGGATGCTACAACTGAATGAGCTGGAGGAAATTCGGTCTGACGCATATGAGAATTCGAGGCTCTATAAGGAACGAGTTAAAAGGTGGTATGATCGGTTCATAAACAGGCGAGAGTTTCGGGAAGGTGATTTGGTTCTCCTTTTCAACTCTAGATTGAAGCTTTTTCCTGGGAAGCTTCGATCACGATGGTCGGGTCCCTTCACCGTGCTCAAGGTCTACCCTTATGGCGCTGTTGAGATTGGCATGGAAGCCACGGGGTCATTCAAAGTGAACGGTTCCCGACTTAAGCACTATATTGCTGGAGAACCAATAGAGGGCAAGGTCTCATACGACTTGCCTACTGTGGTTTCTACCTAGGTGTCATCTATGGTCAAGCTAACGACCTAAAACAAGCGCTTCTTGGGAGGCAACCCAAGTTTTATTGTTTTCAACCAAAAAAAAAAAAAAAAGGAGCAGGAACACAGAAGCAGGGATACGGCACTGTGTGACCGTGCTTAACGGCACGACCGTGCCAGTCTTCTCTTTCCTCCCAAAACCCAAAAGGGGAAGGAACAGGGATCCAGAGATTTGGCACGGTGTAACCGTGCCCTTTCGCACAACCGTGCTCTTCTCTTCCCCAAAAAAAAAAAAAAGGAATCGTGCCTCTTCTCTTCCCCAAAAAAAAAAAGGGGAGAACGAACGGCCGGGCAGCGAAGTGGCACGGTCAGACCATGCCGTATGGCACGACCGTGCCTCATTAAAAATTGCCGGTTCGCGATTTCTCCTTCTTCCTCCTCCTTCTTCCTCCTTCTTCCATTCGCCTCACCCCCTCTTTCTCTCTCTACTACGGTTTCCTCTCTCTCTCTCTATCCCCACTCAATCTTCCCCTTTCACCTCTCAAACTCCCTCAATTTGTTGCCAAAATCTTCAACCTTTTCACCCCCATTCACTCTACCCTACCAATTCCTCCCCTTTTCATCTCACACTCCTCCAACCCCATCTCACTTTCTCTCTCTAAAACCCAAAACCTCTATTGTTGAGGTTCAAGGTTGTAGCGAGCGAAACTGACCTTACTCCTGCTCTTTTCACCTCCTCTTGGGTCCAGATCTGTCATTATTTAAGCAATGGGTAGAAAACGAATTGGGGAGACTTCCAAGGCTCCATCATTCCCCAAGAAATCATCTAGAGCAATCTCGTCATCTACAGCGCCTACTGCGGCAAAAGGTACCAAAGATGCTTTCCCTCTCGTATTACCTGCTAGTACTAGGGGCTTGAACTTTATTTCTGATGAGCAAAAGTCACGTTATGAGCTTTTCGCCACTCGGCATGCGAGTGAGCAAAAATTCTTTCATGCTGACTCATTACGGACTTTAGGAATGTTAGATGACATGTTAACTCTGTTTGGTCGTTTAGGTTGGTCTGAATACATTAACATGCAATATGCCTCATACGACCGATTGATGATTGAGTTTTTGAGTTCCCTGACTGTTGATTGGGATGGTAGTTACAATGGTCAGGAGGTCGCCATTTATTTTCGAATGTTTAACATTGATCACCGGATGAGTCTGAGAATGTTTAATGACCTCTTGCGACTCCCGGTGGCCGATGGGGCATATAGGGACGTACCCTCTTTGTGGCGACCTGATCCCATTTGGTTGAGCATCACCTGCTCCAAACGGAAAGAGTATACTGATAGGTGGGGGCGATCTGGAGTCTTTGACCCTCGACAGGCCAAGGCTACCGACATTTGTAATGTCAACTTACGGTACCTTCAGTGCCTTACCGCTAACATTATTTTCAGCCGCAACGATACCCAGAATGGGTGTCGTAAGGCTGAATTATTTATTATTTGGTGCGCCCTGTCAGGCACCCCTATTGATACGGGAGCCTTTATTATCCGCCACCTGGCGGAAGTAGCCAAGCCCAGCAACCGTAATGTCCTTAGCGTTGGCGGTACTGTTACCGCCATCGCTACTGCTTTAGGCTACGGCTCGAGACTCTCTTCTCTCGAGCCTCACTTTTTAGGTGGTCACCTCGACATTGGTACCTTGCATCACATGCACATCATTGATACCAGATGTGACACCATTAGGTACCCCCATCATAAGACCATCCTTTTCAACCTTCCCAACCCTCAGCGCACCACCGTCGCAAACAAAAAGACCTGGAACTGCGACGGACGCATTATTAGGGCCACTGTTCTTCCCACCGAGGAGCAGTTGGCCGCTGATATCGACTTAGAGGAGGGCGAGGAGAGCGAGGAGAGTAGTGAGGAGGGTGATGCCGCTCCCGAGGGCAGTGACGCCTCTCCCCTACATGAGCCTATTCCACCACCACCACCCATTCACCCACCATTCACCCATTCCAGGGGTGGATCATCCTCCTCAGCGGCTTATATGCCGCTTGACCCTGCATTTCTGCAGTCTTTCTCGAACCTCCAAATGGAGGTGTCGGGTCTTCGAGCGGGTTTAAGTGGCATACGCCACGATATCCAGCGCATTTCTGGGCGCATGGATTCTGTAGAGGAGGGTGTGAGCCATTTTCGCGGTTATATTGACCGCCAGGAGCAGCGGGAGTTGAGGAGAATTCAGCGTGAGGAGGACCGGGCCATTCGGGAGGCCCGTGCATACGAGGAGCAGCGCAAGACGAACGACCTGCTTTAGCGCCAGTCCACGACGATTCGGCAGCTGGAGGAGCGTCTTCGCTCTTTCCCTGGCACCCCTGCAGGCTCGTCGTCCTCCTTTCCCTTTGACCAGGGCACCTCTTCCCCTTTCTACCCCTTCCCCCTGACCTTTTGGCCTCCCCCTGGGCCCGATGGGGCCCAGTGACTGTCTTCTGTTCCCCCTTTTCCCCATCCGTTCTTTCCTTCTTCCTATCTGTTTCATTGGGGACAATGACCAGCTTAGGCATGGGGGGACTGCTTGTGGTGTTTGGTGGTTTGTACATATCCATCTGTGTATTGCATTAGTTTTCATTTTATTTTTTTTTCTTTTTATTTTTTTCATTTTTAGGATAGCGCATATAGATAGGTACTGCATTGTATATATTTTGTTTTATTTTCTAACCCTTGGCTTCAAGCGGATTCTTGTTGAGTGGAGCATGACAAGACTGCGAGGTAATTCTTTCAACTCTCCTCCTCATTTATCTACTCCTGCTTAGGGTCATTTATTGCTTTCGTCTTTTTGCTTTTGAAAATCCAAAAAAAAAAAAGAAAAAAAAAACGTTTTTTGAAAGCCCCTCTTATGACGATGACCAAGGCCTTGTGGATCAGTTGGTTGACTTGTTTGTGTATACTTGTGGGTTCTTTGTGGCAAAAATGTGTTTGTTCGGTGATGTTGAAATTGTTATGACCACATCGTTTGATTCACATTCCTGATTTCCCTTAAGATCCCCTTGTCATGAATGATTACTCCTTTCAAGTAGGACATCTTTGGGGTTGGTTGTGTTATATGGTAGTGTGACCCGTGAGACCTTGAGCCTATAGACTAATTCATCAATTTTGTCTCATTTCTTTTTCATGTGTGTCTCTTCCATAATAACATCTCTAGAACTTGTTTGGATTCTCTTTGAAATCGCATTTAGCATGTATACAGCAATAAAAATGATAGAGGCATTCATTTGTTCTTGAGTTACATAGCCAAACTGCCACCTATTGTGTAATGTTTACCGCCTGCTTACCCCTTTGAGCCTTACCTGTTTTGTTGTGAACCTTTCCCTGCTAGCTTTTGGCCTAAACACATCTCCTACCTTTAAGTCAAAGCCAGTAGGGCAACACTTACACTGTTTTGCAGGTAATTTTTGGGTATTGTTGTGGTTACTTTGGCATGTAATGGGATGTATCGTGGTCATCATTCGGGAAACTTGCTTATTGCTACTGTGCGTGCCAATCACTCTCTTTCTTGTTCTGTTCAAAAAAAAAAAAAAAAAGGAAGGATAGCAAAGCTTGTTCCAGCCCAAAAAACCAAAAAAAAAACAAAAAAAAAGAGGGAACAAGAACACAAAAATCAGAAATAAAAGTGTTTGGCACGTTAATCTAGTGTATTCTCGATAATCCATGGGTTTCGGGCGTGTTTGTAATCATATTGAGAGTGCGATGCAATTTGTTTAAGTGTTGGTTGCTCACTAGCTATGGCTTTTAGCTCCACATTTCCCAAACTGTTGTCCCTCTCTTACCTATACCCATAGCCCCATTTCAACCCTGCAAAGTCCTCTTGATTGTTGCTGTGTATTTTGCATTTTAGCGGTGGAGAATTGAGAATTCTACCAAGCTTATGGTAGTTTGTTTCAGTGGAAGAGAGTTGAGCGAACCTATTTATATTCTAAACACATGTGAGGGAGTGCATATACTTTGTGCCCCCCTATGAGAGTCACTACCAAGCCAACTAGCCCACTACTTGTTTAGATGCGTCATGATTGGGGAGGGGGGTGATATGGTTTGACGGTGTGTTAACTTGAACATGTGGTCCTCCAATGATTTGAACTGAATCTTGCAAATTGTATTCATGCCTCAAATTATTCCATTGGTTGTGCGCAACTATGTTTGATTCGACTGATCCCCGATTGACCTTGCCTGAGCAGGAAGTTGCTAGAGGTTATCGACCCCCTCTTTTGTTCGTTTATGTTCTAGTCTTGCTTGGGGACAAGCAAGAGATAGGCATGGGGGAGTTGATAAACCTATATTTTACATACTTTTAGGCATGATTTTTATCTCTTAACTCGGCAGTTTCTGGTATAATTTTGTGAGTTTAGAGGTCGATTATTCATTGTTTATCTCAAATCTGCCTAAAAGTCGTGTTTTTGTGTTTACAGGAGTCTGACTTGAATAAATGAGGAAAACAAGCTAATGCCGCGCCAAATTGAAGCAAAAAAGGATCAATATTGAGTTAAAATAGGAGGCACGGTCACTCTAGGCGAGGTGGCACGAGCAGGCCACCCAAAGAAGGGAAGAAACGAAAGACAGAGAAGTGGCACGGGGTCCCCGTGCCGAGTGGCACGACCGTGCCACTTTAGTTGTCGCTGTTTTGTCGTGTTTTGGCATTGTAATTCGACAGTTTTTTTCTACCCTTTCTTCTCTCTCGTTTTAGGCGATTTTCTAGGGCTCTTAGGGTTTGCTTATTGTGGCTATTGAATTCAAGCTTTGGATCAAGATTTGTTTACGCTTTCGATTGAATACTGTTGCAGATTGTTCAGGGTACACTTTTCTACCCCTTTTCTTTCATTTGAATTCAAGTTCTATATTCCTTGACATGTTATTGTTCTTGATTGAGATGTTGTTTAAAATCATGTTTAGCGGCTAAATTCCTTAATCTTGGATTGGGTGTAGCCCCTGTGATGTAAATTGGATTGTTAATTCTAGGTTTTTGCGAATTACGCCAGAGTATAATTGAATTCTCACTTAGCATGCCAAGTGTTCGATGAATTGCCAGAGAGGGTTTTATTCATGTTCTTAATTAAGGTTTAGGAGACTAACGAAAGTTAGGTCCTTTACTTAGAGTAGCTTTGTGAGCGGTTGAATTACTTGACACGAAAGTAGTTGGGGGTGCAATTGGGAATTGAAATTACATGATCTTGTGGTTTTGTTATTCTAGTTTCACGAAAGTAGACAACTAGGTTAGCTTGATCAGTCTAATGACCTTCGAAAGTAGGCGTAGATGCTTTAAACCGGTAATAATTCCATTTCAATTATCTTACGGGTAGATTCACACGACCTAGTTTATTTTCTAATGAACATCACAGTGCGGTGAACCCCAATCCAGGATTCCCTTCTCATTATTGACTTAGACCAAATAGAGTTAGAATCAGTTAAACCAACTTCACTCGACATTCGCCTAGATTAAGTGTTAGAAATCGATTCGGTGGTTGAAACTAAGTTCTCTGTGGACACGACCCGTACTTGCCTTTGCTAGCTACAACTGGCACCGTGCACTTGCGGTTATAATTCAACTCAACAAGTTAATAAGTTTTTGGCACCGTTGCCGGGGAATTGGCGCTTTCCAATATTAGAGCTTACTTAGGCATTCGAGACTAGGCTTTTATTTCGAAAAAAAAAATTTCAAAAACAAAAAATTCCAATGGCAATTTTCTATTTTCCCCAATGTGAGCAAGAATTATTTTACCGTTATTGAGATCGTTTACATGCTTATCTTGCTCAATGTGCTTCTTGTGGATGTTCATGTGGGAAATGGGAAATATTGGATGTTGTCGATGAGGGTGTGAATTGTGAGACCCGTGCTCTTTTTGAGCATTGGGATTTTTATGCTAGAAATGTCGAAGAAGCATGGGATTTTCTTAATTGGCTGGCTCAGGATACTTATGAATTTGATATTAGCTGTGCTAATTCTTACAAACCAGTCCCTTGCATCCCTGATTATACCCCTCCTTTGTGTGAAACTTGCCATTGTTCTGATCATGACAACACTTCTTGTCCTTATTATATTTCTGATGATAGCCTTGCTAGAATTAGTAGTATCATAGAGACAATGAAAAAGCAACAAGCTGAGTTTGAAAATAAAATGCGGGAGTTTGACCTATCACATAAGACCGACCTTAGGTTTAGTTCTCCTAAACATGATGTTTGTTTGTGTGATGATGGTGCGTCTTTTACTCACCTAGAATCCGGACTAGAGGTAGTACTTGACCCTTCCCTAACTGCTCCATCCCTTGTTGCTCCACCCTCACCCAGTGCCCTTAGGGACAACACTACGTTTAACATGACCTTGCCTGATCCACCTCTCCCTTTAACTCAGTCGACGGAGTTCGAGGTAGGTGAGACCTTTACTGTTAACGCGAGTGTTGATGAGGATGATGTTTGTTATGATTCAGACAATGATCTTATTGAGGTGCATGATTCTGATGCGGCTCCTGTAGGGAGGTCTTATGGGGATGTTGTGATTACTATGCCAGCTAGTCATGACCTTGTTGAGAATGTATCTCCTGGCCACCTTGATACACCCCATGTTCCCCCTTCAGGTTCACCACCCTCCTCTTCCCCTGAGCACCATAATTTATCACTCGTTGCATGTCATGATATGCTTGAGGGGAATGAGATAGACTATATGGACTCCCTAGGTACCTTCAGAGGGTATGACCCCTCCCTTGATCCTTATAGCTTGTACCTAGGGAGCATGCTTGCGAAAATCATGTTAACCACTGCATTTGATTTCTTTACTGATTTTTCAAAGGCATTCAATAAATTTAGGAGAGCACTTACTATTATTTCTGCATTCCTGTTTAAGTGCTCTTACTTACACTCATCTGAGTTGCAGGCTCAGGTGTTTGATAAACTTCTGCGAGCGTTGACAGCATCTGAGTTGGCGATACGCGTCCTGAACGCCGCCGAGGAGTGGCTGATGCTCCTCGCGCTTCCCCAACCTCGTCCTAGCGAGGTGTAGTTCGGGTACATTCAGTACCCGACCTGGTATACTCGTTCTAACTCTTCTCCCTCCTTTTTACTTTCTTTCTTCTTCTTTTGTTTAGTTGTGGATATTAGGATTGTATTTTTGGTTGGTGATCATTTTGTGGAGAAATGTGGATGTTGCTGAGCCGTTGTTGGCTATGATCACCATTTTTGTATTTTTGTGAATTTTTATTGTGTTGTGATTGGTGGTGTTGTTGGATTGGTCCATATTTGTTTTTGGTGGTGTCAGTGTGTATATATATGTGATCGTATTGTTGTTTTGGGTGAGATTGTGTTTTTGGGAGAGTGTGTTAGCTTGTGTATATTTTTGTCGTCTTTTGTTTTTTTTGTGTTTGATTTTGTTTTCTTTATTTTTGTGTGTTGGTGATGACTCACGGTTCCCAATGAGGACATTGTGAGATTTAGGTGTGGGGGTGGGGTCATCTCCCCTTTTTCTTCTTATTTTTGTGAAAATTTTTCATTTTTGTGTAAATTTTTCAATTTTTTCTCCTTTTTGTTTAATTTTTTTTCTTTTCTTTTTGCATTTAGGGGAGTTTTGTACTATTTAGAACAGTCTTAATCTCCGATACCTTGACTATTAGCTCGTATATAAGTATAATGTGCATGATAAAGGTTCATCCCCAATCTGTCGTTTTAGGTCTCAGTTCTAACCCCAACAGTCCATTGTAATTTTGTAATCCAGTCCTGATTTATGTATTATCATCATCCTACATTCTTAGTCTTCCATGATTGACTCCCCCACTTGTCTACTGCACAGCTCCCTTTATATGTGCTGGCACCCCCATTTTCCAAAACAAAAGCAAAAACAAACAAATTCAAGCGCTACTGGGTGTATCCCTTTGAGGCGTGGCATGAGTTTGTATTGAAAAAAAATAATAATGGAAAGAAAAAAAGTGGGGAAGAAAAGAGTTGGAAATGACAAGTACCCCTTTGAGGCATGCGCTACTGGGTGTTACCCTTTGAGGCAATACTGCTACTGGAGAAGCTTGCTTTCCATGCTAGCTATTCGAAAAAGTAGCTTGTGTCAGTTGCGTGGGATTGAGTCTGTTTTTAGTAGGCCGAAGCTTTAGGGTGATGATAAACTTGCACACTAGGCACCAGGATGGATTCAATGTTCTCATGCGTCGTGGGGTGAAAAACTGATGTCTGAATGCCATTCTTTGGGATGACGTGTCCTAAAATACATATAATGCTTGTGTACAGACTGATACTTGAGCTACTAGGGGGTTTTGGTTGATCCGAACGTGTACAGTTCACCCTGTTGTATATATTTTGTTTTGTCATTTTCATTTTTCGATTTTTGTTTCTCTTCTCTTTGTTTTTCTTTTTTGAGATTTTGTGGGTATATCTTCTGCAAACCCTCACGAGACCTTACTCGTCCCCTTGGGGTGATCAAAGGGTTTAAAGGGCTTGTTGCATACGCTAAATGCAACCGTGATTCCTACGAAAGTGAGTTAGTTGTTTACTTTAGTTTTTCTTTTATTTTGCTCGAGGACGAGCAAAAGATAGGTGTGGGGGTGTGTTGAACGGTAAATTTACCCATTTTACGTGCCTCTTTCACCTACTTTTTGATCGTATAATAACTTAATTTATAGGATTTTACCTTGTTTTATTTATGTTTTGTAGGAAATAACTCCAAATCAAGCAAACGTCGTGAAAAGGGACGAAAACGGGACAAAACGAAGGAAATCAGCGAAAACAGACGAAAAAGCAGCAGAGAAGGACGGTGCACGGCCGACCTGCAGGTCGGCACGGCCGTGCACCGGTGGCCGAAGCCATGCACGGCCAGCACGGCCAGGCGCATGGCCGTGCGTGTGATCATGCGTGGTGGCGCACGGTCGGCCGTGCGCCGGGCCTGGGTTCGCGATAAAACCCCTTTTTCGGGCAGTTTGTTAAAAGGAGGTCATTCGGGGTTCGTTCGGTCGTTTGGGGTTTTTGCTCTGGCGATTTTGTAGGTTAGTTTAGGTTAGATTTTAGTTAATAAGGGAGGTTAGTTTAGGATTGAAGATTGTAACATTGGATTCAATCTTTGGAGTTCAAGTTCTTCATCAATTCAAGACTAAGTTTTCTCCTCTTTTATCTCTCTAGTTTTTATGTTCTTGTTATTTATGTTTTGTTGATTTTGATTCTTGTATTTGTTTTGTTTGATTTATATGTTTAATTTCATTGTTAATTTATGTCATTTACTTGTTTGAATTCATTTTATTTCATTTCCTTTGTTTTGTTCTTCGTGTTCTTGCACTTGTTTGGTAGTTTAGGTTTTGATTCGTTTTTGATGTTTAGTTGGTAGATTGTGTTGGCTTGGGTTGTGATTAGCCTCTTGATGGCTAATTAATCTTGTAGTTGGCCTAACCATACCCAATCTATGCCTAGAACTTAGAGTTTTCCTTCACGCCCGCCAAGTGTTCGATGAAATGCTTGAGAGAGCTTTCATCCATATTTTTTGGGCGATTGACTTATTCTAAGAGGTGAGGTCAATTAGCTAGTGTGGGAGAGGGAATAGCCGTGTTCGGGACACGAAAGTAGTATCCTAATCGAGTTAGGTCCGGGGTTGCTAGTTTTGTGGTCTAATTCGACTAACCCCACGAAAGTAGGTGGTTACGCGAGTTAGACTAGCTCATGACCCTTGAGAGAGGGCTTGGGTGGTCTTTGATGATGCAACCGACCATCTCTAGTTCGTAGTGTGGTTTGGGTAGGTTAGGACTCGTCTTGATTAGTTAGTTCATCCATTGGTAAAATCACAACTCCAAGTCACTTGTTTCTGTATTTGTAGCGTAGTTTAGCTCCCTTCCTTCACCGTTGATCTTGCCTAGCTTGAGACGCTCTAATAAACTCTGGTAGTTGGAAACACAATTCCCTGCGGACGACACCCCAAGTACTCAACGATACACCTTGCACTTGGGGTTTACAAATATTAAAACTCTGTTTTTCTTGCAACAGTACTGTCTCAATATATTTTGACGAAAGCTCTCCTTAATTTGCAAGTGTAGCTCAAGTAATTTCTCAATTACTCCGATCACTATTTATAACCTTGCAAGTCGTGAGTTCCAATTCTGCCAAGATGGAAGTTTCTGTCAGAATATCTTGAAATCTGATTTCAGGCCCTTGAAATATATTCTTCAGATTCTGATTTGATTTCCTTTTGTGCTAAACATTCTGATTTGATCTTCCCTTTAAATCAGCCACGCTGTACAGGATATCTTTCTTGCACATGATAATTAGTGATCTTTTAAAATGTGCAGCAAGATAATTCAAGTATCATTTTTGTTATTACTTTGCAATTTAAGCTTGTATCTTATTTAGTAGAATCTTGCCAAGATCAAATCAAATAATATTGATGCAAGATAATTCAATCCATAATTGATCTTGTGTGATATTCACATTTGAATTTCAAATTTGAATTGGCTAGATTATATCAATCAAATAATATCTTTAGATATTATATGATACCCACATATTTTTCTATCCACAAACACATATTAGGGCAGATAATTTTATCCAATCAAATCCATTAATATTATTCACTTAGATTGTATAGAAAAATATCCATAGAAACTCAATATTCTATCATATCACTTCCATTAACAATAAATCAGGGCTTTCGTCCGAGACTTAAACTATTCAACTACTAAGCTCATGTATTAATCACACATGTAACCAATTTGATGAATTGGACCAATAAAAACGTTACATATGAAACTGACTAATAATATAAATATTCAATAAATGACTATTTCATATATAATTATTATCCATATTGTTTGTTATCATCAAAATCATTATCATCAACAAATGTCAATCTTGACACTCTAGATTAGGCTTTTTAAGGCTTCAATATGAAATCATAACTCATATTCGACTCCCTTGAGTCTCGTCTAAGACTTACTAAGGCGACTATATCTTATCACATTCATACACTTCTAGTATGAGTACTCAATATTGCACACTCAACGTCAATATGATTCAGTCTCATCCTGTCAGCTACGCAAGTGTCAGGGCGATTACCTATGTGACTAGGCCAATTAGAAGCCTGTAACATTTCAATATGTCTAACATGCAACAATAATTTATGAGTATTTTGCTCATTGCGAAAGAACCTTGTCCATCACATGACAAGATGTGTCCCAAAACTGAACCTTCCGAATTCCTAGACTTAACATATGAGTTTTGAACATGTCACTAGGAATAGGTTTAGTCAAAAGGGACATAAATACCTTCCTGGTGTACATATACTTTATGGCAACATCTTTTGTTTCTATGGTAACACACAATCTGTCTCCATAACTAACATTATTGTACAATTTTTGCTTCTTATTGCATCATGACATGGCTCTCCCACCTAAGGTGAAGGCATGTCCTGAGGTTGACTTAGACTCTTCTGAGTCACCACCTCAATTGACATTTTGAGGATCCTCTCAACTTGAGATCTCCCCTTGATAGCATAAGACTAAGTCAGCTGTACCATGAAGGTGTCGCTCGACTCTCTTAACGACTTGCCAATATGCAAGTCTTGGGCTACTCTGGTAACGACTTACCAAGCCAACCACAGAGCAAGTGTCAGGCCGTACACATAACATGGAGTACATTGAGTTTCTTACGGCACTAGCGTAAGGGACATTACTCATTTCCTCCTTTTCTCTGTCAGTCTTTGGGCATTGGTCAAGACTCAAGATTAAACCCTTCAACTGGAGTGTCTACGGGTTTGGAATAATACATACGGAACCATTCTAAGACTTTCTTGATATATGCTTCTTGGCTCATACCTAAAAGTTTCGTAGGACAATTTCTGATTATTTCAATGCCTAGGACATACCTGGCTTCACCCATGTCCTTCATCTTAAAGACGGAGGACAGCCACTTCTTCGCGGTTTCAATCATCTCCAAGTTGTTCCCAACCAATAGTATGTCATCAATGTATACGGTAAGAAACATAATCCCCCTGGTTGATCTTTTGACATACATACAGTGGTTATATGAAACCATGGGTAAGCCAAATGAAGTTATAGTTTCATAGAATCTTAAGTACCAAGATCTGAAAGATTGCTTAAGACCATATATGGATCTTTTAAGATAACACACCTTATCCTCTTGTCTCTTTGATATAAAATCAATGGGTTGATCCATATAGATCTCTTCCTCAAAGCTATCATTGAGGAAAGTAGTCTTTACATTCATTTGAAACAACTCTAAGTTCAAATTGGTAACCTTGGCTAGGAGTAGGCGAATAGAGGCAAATCTCACCATAGGACAAAAAGTCTCTTCATAGTATACACCTTGAATTTGTGTAAACCCTTTCGCCATTAAATGGGTTTTGAACTCATCGATCGAATCATCTGCCCGACGTTTTATATTGAAAACCCATTTGT
This sequence comes from Carnegiea gigantea, assembly GCA_029747015.1. Lineage (NCBI taxonomy): Eukaryota > Viridiplantae > Streptophyta > Magnoliopsida > Caryophyllales > Cactaceae > Carnegiea > Carnegiea gigantea. The sequence continues at coordinate 133,424 of JAKOGI010000479.1, read as the reverse complement.
TTCCAATAGACTTACGTTAGGGTGTAAGATTAATAAGTTTCCAAACCTTATTTCTCACCATCAAGTACATCTCAATTTCTAAGAGAGTGCGCAAGATTATTTCCTCTTTGATTTGGAAATATCGTCGAGGAAATTTTTCACGCTCATTCCTTCGGATCATGGGACCTTCACTGTTTGTCTGCCTAGGTGAGGCATCCCTCCCCCTTTCTCTAAGAGGTGTGGGATCCTAAGCATGTGGTGAATCACTCCCACTATCCCTGCCATCTCTCCCCCTTTCTCTAAAAGGTGTGAGACCTTAAACATATGGAGACTCACTCCTACTATGTCTTTAGGGCGTGGGATCCTGAACATGTGGACTAACTACATATTCGGGAACTGGAGATTGAGGATGGACCTCACTCATAGGCTAACTCTCCTCATGTATAGGAGATTGAAGACGAATCTCATTCTCCTTAGCAGACAAGTCTCCTCCATTCCTTTCGAGTAGAGGAGGCATACCATCTTTGGTGACTTAGTTAGAATCCAAATTCTCCCCCTCACCGAAAGATAGTTGGATATCTTGCTGTAACTCAAACAATTCGATATCCTTCTTGATTTTCACCAATAGTTGGGAACTCATTCTCGAGAAAGTCGACATTGCGGGAATCTATTTCTGTTCATTCAATTATGCGGGATATCTAATGAACATCATCTTGATGGCTCTTGGATCAAGTTTTTCATATTTATGGGTTGGGTTATGCACATAGCCGGCTAAACCCCATGGGCATAAATGGTCCAAGGATGGCTTTTTAACATAACTTATATGGTGTGGCAGGTATACTCTTGCTTGGCACACAGTTAAGGATATAGGTTGCTGTAAGCAACGTATCCCCCCAAAACTGATTGGGGGTTCGCATGTGCTATTATTGACCTGACCATGTTAAGCAATATATCATTCTTGTGGTCCGCAGCACCGTTTTGTTGTGGGGTGTGTGAAATCGTTAGCTGTCTTTATATACCTTTTTCCTCATAGAACCCTGTGAACCTATCAGAGAGGTATTCATGACCTCAATCAGTCCGAAAATTTCTAACTCTTCGTTCCAATTGAGTCTCTACTTTTTGTTACGAAGAGTTTGAACATATCGAGTGCCTCGTAGCGATGAGATGATAGGTACGCATACCCATGTCGTGAATAACCATCTATAAGAGTGATCAAATAGATAATCGCATGACGTGCCTTAACGTTCATGGGTCGGTAAATGGTTGAATGGATTAATTATAAGAGGCTAGATGCTCTAGAAGCCTCACCAAAGGCCTTGCTTTGCCAGCTAGACATTACTCACTTAGGCAACTTAACCCTAGTGAGTTGATCTAAAGGACCATCTTTAGTTAGCTTGTTCCCTCTACCTTAACCCTCATGGTCAAGTCGAGCATGCCTAAAAACAGAGTTCAGAGAAAGCGGCAAAGACGGAAGATGTCGAGATAGACGGAAATCATGAGAGAAAACTAATATAAGAACTAAAAGGTACAAAGGTATACTGCACCCTAAGAGCATAGAGAGTGTCGTGGAGGAATAACTTATTTCCTTCACGGGGTTTGAGCTGACATGTTGCTATGTCAAGGACATGTTCCTCACTGTCGTCCCCTAAGACAACAGTCTATGAACCGATTGAGTAGCGATGAAGGCTCACAAAATCAGCTCATCACTAAACTATGTATTTGGTTGCTCCCATAACCACAGTCTACTAAGGAAGAAAGTTTGGTAACTACTGCTTGAGAGCACACATGTTATTCAGGTGTAAATGTGAAAGAAGGTACCTTAGTTAGCTCTAGACGATCCCAAGCAGTGGGTCTCTTCTTTTCGTAGTTATAGCACTTCACATGCGCTACATTCTACTCTCTATTGACCTTGACCTTTTGCTCTTTTGGTCATACCATCCTTAGGTTCGAAATTTTGAGAAGGGGATGAATCTAGTCAAATCGGATGACAAGCTGATCCCACATGTCCTCAACAGTGGGGCAGCCTTCAAATCTCCTTCCTAGATCATCATGCATGCAATAGCTCATAGCTAGCATGCTGATCGATCCTTCCTCAAACCATTCATGGTATGTCATTAGTCTCTCTCTTGATGCTGCTCACAAGCAGTTACATTTATGGTATTCACATCTTTGCCTATCATAGGAGGCTTTAAAAGCCGTCGAGTGTTCTAATTCTTTAAGTTTATTTAGAAGAACCTAAATCTTCTAACACTATGTATTATAGTCTAATGTTATCTTTACTTTCCATTGGTAAACTAATCACCAACCATATTTTAATTGCCATATCTAAAAGTATATATTTAAAAGATGGACGTTAGGCATATTGCTAGATAATTAAATTATCAAAAACTCCATCACTCATGTCGTATGATAGAAAATTTTGCTAAACTCATAATCATCACATACGAGCATGAATTAGAAGTTTCTATAATTTAATTACTGTATTTTTTCATAAAACAAAATTTATGGAGTGCACAATTTGTTAAACTGATTAACACATCTAGAAATATCACAGAGATATTCAGCTTTAATCATGCAAAACAAATTTACACGAAATTATGTAAAACGAATTTATATAATTACTAATATGTCATTTAAACAACTTTATTTAATGACATATCAAAGAAGAAATTACACGTAAGTAATTATGTGGTACACATCTATATAATACTACAAACCTTAATCAATATGAAACGAATTCATATAATATGTCTATTAGCAATATAATATATTATTATATCTCAGGCAAAATTCACATTTAGCCATGTAAAACGTATTTACACAAGGTTTATTTTTATATGAAACTAATTCATACACTCTGTTTTTTCGATATATAACACGTAGTTATACATCGATCATGTCTTTCATATTATCATCGCATCTGGATGTGAATTAAGAGTTTCTTTAAGTTAGTTATTAAAATTTATAAAAGTTTGGTTAAACTTATTAACAAATTAATTGGTGACTATCACACAGATATTCACTTTCAATTATGTAAAACATATTCACATAAATTTTATGAAACTAATTCATGAGAAGTGTTCTCAACAAAGAACTCCTATAACATAAATTTATACTTAACTCTAATATTATTACAAAAATGACAACATGAAACATAAGCATATGTTACATAAAACTAATTCATATAACGTATCACTAAAATAAATTCAACATATAACATATAGTTGTATATCATGCCTCTGATTTTCATATTATCATTACATAAACAATAATACGAAATAATTAACAACAATGATGTAAACATATGAAATAAACTCACAAAGATTTTTAGCATATAAGAGTAACTTATACGGTCATGAAAGTAATCACAGACTAGCCCAAACCACGAATCAAATTTACATGGGCCGGAAATAACCCGATCCAGAAGAAAATGGATTTTTAAAAAACAGGGATTAAATGGGCAGAAGATTCGAACAAAAAAAAGCCCAAAAAAAACGAGGGCCTAACCGGGGCCTTAAGTGAGTAACACTTACTTACTCCCCCCTTCACTAACCGTAATCTTTGCACTCTCTCTCTGCTCTCTATCTGGCTCTCGTTTTTCTCTCTCCTCCTCTCGATCCGCCATGGCCAGACAAAATTGGATCACTAAGCTCCGCTAACACTCAAACTTTTACGGCTGCTTTGTGACTCCCTTTCATGGCCTACGTCGCCACCTCAACCCTGTCGAGAACGCTGAACCTTGACTGAGAATCCCATATGAGGAAAAAACCCCCCCACCCGCTGTCGAAAGCCAAAGGAAAACCCACCAGCATGTAGATCGGCTGCAACCGAGCCAGAAAACACCAGCTGTGCACCAAACGCTCCTCTCATGTGGTGGTCCATGACTTACATGCGCTGCCATTCTGGTGGATTTCGCGGTTTCTTTGCTGGATTTGAGTAGATCGACGGTCAATGGTGCGGTTGTAGGAAGAAGAATGGCCAACTAGGCGTTCGTCGGTGGCGTGAGCATCACACGCGCCACCCTTCCCTGGTGGTTTCTGATGGGTTAAGTCTTGATCTTAGTCTCTTCTACCTCTTCCCCTCCTTTTTTTTTAAAAAATTGAGTCGAGGGGGAGATTTCTTCAAAAACCACTAAGTTTCCGTTTAGGTCCACCACCACCGTAGTCACATAGTTTTTGGTGGTTGGGAGGAGAAGGGTGTACTGGAGGGCGGTCTGGAAATTTGGGCATGGAGAAACGTAAGGTTGGGGAAGTGAAAGACTTTAGATTCATGGTTTTGGGTCTAAGGCTAAATTACACCATGTTCAATTGCATATATCAAGAATTATATCTATGGATAATATGCGAGCATACCAAATTACACACAATAGACACTTTCATGATTCAAACGTCGACGAAAGATTCAATCTTTAGTTGATCACCATTACAGATATATGCTTAAAACAATTGAACAATCGTAAATAAACATGCCTTCTCGGTAGTCATGAACTTATCATGAAAACTAGGTTTAATGGGTCGCATAAAGCCATGAATTCAATTTTGCATAATTGTACTGAATTGAAAGATTACATCTTTCAGAACGCATACAACATAGAATCACGTCTGGATTGATTCAGTTGCATGATTACAAAAAAAACTGAGCATATTGCAGATTATGAACGAATCAATTGGGACTAACCCGAACAGTTTAGGCTTTGATACCACTGTTAGACAAATAGGACTGGCCTGAAATGCGGAATTATACATCGGGAATAGCCCACGTCGATCTGAATGTGAGGCGGCTACTAGAGTCGCCTTTAGGGTTCATGTCCTAAACCCGAACCCTCGGTGGATGGTTAGGCAGCCGTGAGAGGGGAAGGGGAGAAACTGTGAGAGTATTTTCTATTTCAATATCAGTAACCCTGATTAATCCCCTAAAACCTCCGTAAATAGATTGGGGAGGAAATAATTAGGGTTGCCGCACTAAGCGCTTATGTGGCCGTCGGGCCTAAACATTAGGCCCGGCCAACAATTCCCAACCAACTGAATAATTTTTGGGACTAGTTAAATTCCTTCTATGGTAACCCAAAGAATCTGAATTGGCTTATTTTCAAAGCCAAGGGAGAATGGCGGCTTGATGATTTCATAAAACAAGTAAACATAAAACATCACATAGAGAAGAATTATAACATCCTATGATTTACACAAGATTCACGTAATAACTAACCTATGCTCCTAAAAAGTTCACTTCCTGAATTTTCATGCAATGTAAAGTTACCTTTTTGTATTATTTTTAACATCTTTTCACATTAATGAGAAAGAACTACTCGTCTATTTTGTTACATCACGTAAATGATTGGAGGTTTAAAATCATTTGATATAAAAGCTAATGTACAAAAAAATAACAAGAAAAGTTTGAAATTATAAGAAATAGAGCTAAAAACCGCGAGGAGACCATGTTAAGCTGAACTTTAATGGGTCCTTGGTCAATAATAATGCTGCAATGGGTTATATTATATGTGATGGCAATGGAACCATGTTATGAGTTGGAGCTAGGGGTGTGCAAAAAAATTCGAAACCGAAAACCAAAAAAACTAACCAAAAAATCGGTTAACCGAACAAATTTTTCAAAAAAATCAGTTCGGTTAACCGAACCCAAAAAAATTTTCAGTTTTCGGTTCGGTTACAGTTCGGATAATTTGAAAATTCGGTTAACCAGCAGTTAACCGAACCGAAAATATTTTTTTTAAAAATTATACATAAAAAATAAAAAACTTAGGTAAGAAAGTGCACTTTTTTATTATTTATAAATAGTAACCAAAGTTTAATTTTTATAAAAAGAAATTAAACATAAAAATTGAAAATCTTACGTAAGAAAGTATACATTTTTTAATTATTTGTGAACGGTTAATCGGTAACTGAACCGATAAAGCGGTTAATCGACTTTTTCGGTTTGGTTATGGCTTGGGTTTTAGATGAACCGAAAAACGGTTAGTCGAAATTTCCAGTTCGGTTACGGTTCGGAATTTGTTTGAACCGAAAAATCGGTTACCGATTTTCGGTTAATCGAAACTCCGATTAACCGGTTTTGCACACCCCTATTTGAAGCATCCGACCTCGGCTTTATTTCTATTTTAATTGCAAAACCTATGGCACTGTGTTTGGTCTCGTAGAAACTAACAGTGCTAGTTATTCAGAATATATGAATTGAAGGTGATAACAAGGTCATCATTTAGGGTGTTAATTAAAGATAGAAACGAACCACCATCGCAAGTCGATTTCATCATCGATGATGTCATCCATCTTGTGAATCAAGCTGCCAAGATTCTCATCTACCACACCGTTAGAGAAGATAACAATGCAGGAGACTACTTAGATCATTTTGATCATTCAATCCCATCCCCTATCGTTTGGACTTCTAGCTCCTCACCCTCCCTTTCTTCGATTTTAGCGGCTGATAACTTAAGGAAATCCCTTGAGATTAAGAAAGATCGCCTAATCATATGTTTCTATTTACCCATTTCCCCAAAAACAAAAAAAAAAAAAAAAAGCTTCTCTCACACCTACAATTAAGTTCAATACCATGGTCGTATATATTCAAATTGATTAGCTAGCCCCCATCTATTAAGTTTATGATATCTTAATACAAAAAAAAACTCCGTAAAAACTTAGATTGATAGTTGAAATCTCAAGAATTAGATATTATATAACATGCACTACGACAGATTTTAAAGTTTCGGTCGCAAAGGATGAAATATTTGTGGTTAATTCATTGGTTCATTCCAATAGTAAATGATACTACAGTCTTCTAGATTTGAGAACTTGCAGGTTAAAGAATGAAATACCCTTAACAAAGTCGTCTATCCGAGGGACTTTCCGGACATTTTATAATGCTGTGATGATACTCAACGCAACTTCTTCAACCCACAAGGAGTCACTGTCATGCAAAACCATCAGGAGAGGAGCATTTTTCTTATCCATAACTAGATCTCAACTTCTTTTTTATCCATTACACGGCATTCAGTTACCTTTTCCAGATTAAATAATGCACGCTAATCCACAAATATCTTCACCTCTTATAAATTCAGCCAAGATATGTCAACCATCCACGCTCACATTCAGCTAGAACACAAGCTTCTTCCTTAGCTTGTTCTTCTTACCCTTTCCTTAGCTAATTCTTTTTTCATAAAATGGATAGAATAAATGATTTGGCAAAGACTAAGGCAGCAGTGATATTCACCAAGAGTTCATGCTGCATGTGTCATAGCATCGAGACGCTTTTCTATGAACTTGGGGCAAGCCCAGCAGTGTATGAGCTGGATCGCGATCCAAGAGGCCGAGACATGGAGAGGGCCTTACAGCAGTTGGGCTTTAATCCAACGGTGCCCGCTGTCTTTATAGATGGAAAGTATGTGGGCTCAGCCAAGGATGTGCTTGCTGCTCATCTTGATGGATCCCTTAAAGATCGGCTCATTCAAGCTAAAGCTATCTGGTTCTAGCTATAGCAGCACAAACTTATGGATGAACTAAAGAAAAAAGCATATACTCCATGCACCAAGAGCTTTCGTTTCTCATAAGCATTTTGTAACTTCAATTGCAAGAGAATACACTTTTTCTTTCAAAGATCTAGGATTATTATTTCACGATTGATGCATAAAAATTGATGTGTCTTGGAACTTTGAGCACCTACATCAGATTCAGCAAGTAAGGTGGTAAATATCTTGCTAACAAGAGGTTTTTTAATTAGTTGTCTTGTCTTGACTTAAAAATTATATGATTATGTATTAAATAGAAACAAATTGTGTGATTGATTGAATAGTAAAAGGATGTTACAACTTATAAATTGTATAAAATAATATTTTTAAATCATTAAAATATATTAGTTATCGAATGTAGACATGAATTCGTCATCAAATTAATCTATTTAGTACCAAAAATTTTGTTGGAGTAGAAACCTAATGGATTCACGCTCGGAAACCTAGTTTTGATATGGCTTTGAATTTACTTGCGACAACTCGCACAATTTGTCTCTAAGTTCGGTTGCTACATTCACACATTTCGTACAGCGTTGTGAATATTTAGTATATTATTCACCAAAATGCGGACCAATTAACATGGGTACTTTAGCGACAATAAGGAATTGATCATGTGATAAAGATTGTCGGCTAGTGAATATATCCTCCAAAAAATGTTGAAGTAGACTGAACCACCAATAAGCTTGGAAAAGAATATTGTTATCGTGGTCCATGTCATCTGAATGAAGATAGATTTGCTATAGATCTTCTACGTTGGTCAAGCCATTAAAAAACTGATTCCTCTAGGAATAACGCCTCATCCTCTAGCTAGTACTGTGGATCTTGCATCGACCGCATGAGGAGGTCATTATGGGTCTAGCGTTATCACTAACGATGAGTGATCAAAACTAGCTAGGAAAGAGGCTATGATATAAGATGACACTTGGGGTATATCAATTGGAGAATTTTGTGACAGCTACGTTGGCAACTGAATCACCATTTGCCAAAAACCTAATCGTGTACATTGATATAGATACACTGCTCACATACTAGGGATTGACAAATACAACGTAGGTTACTAAGGGCATGTTAATTAGCTCAACGGATAAGTTCGTTGGCCCTTTATCCTTGATGCATGCATCGTTCTGCTTATACGTAATGGCGTAAGGCCTTGTTCACAGGCATGTCCTCCACCAACTCAACTAGCTTATCAATTTACGTGCCTCTGCGAGTCCAATTCGGTTGCTGGATGACATGGTGTGGGCAGAGACAAACATTGTGGTGGTTTGTCTAAAAAGTCAAATAGAACTTTATGTTCTTCAGTGATACTGTAAAAGAAAATTATCCTTCGAGAGAAGTCTACAATCTTAATTTTAAAAGAAATTATATAATGGATAATGCCAAAGCAATTAACATCTTGAAACTAACAAATTTTTAAGCAAAATGATAAATATCTTACTATAAGACACTTAAAAAGTGTCTTATTTTGACATAAAAATCATATTACATGTTTTAAAATTGAAAAAAATGGTATGATTGAATAGTAAAAGTATATTACAAGTTATAAATTGTCTAAAGGCATTTTTTATTCATAATTTACTACATTTCTAAAATACCCGTATCATGTGTCCTCGCAAATAGAGTTAATTCGATTAGGGTGTCATTTAATACTTTATCGGCATAGCCGCCGCATATTTAAGTTTAGTCATTTGTAATTAAGTGTACACATTAAGAATTTGGTGATTGTAAAGTATAAAATACATTAATTAGGATGAGATAAGACATTTAAGAGTGTCTTGCGACAGGACATATATCATTAATCAATTTTTAATTAATTCTTATCATAGTATAAAACATATTCCTAATCCTTCAATCATAAGTTTAGCTTGGTGGAATCGGTTGTCAAACATGGTATCAAAATCTTTGTGAGCGATAGATCTCGAATTCGAATCTCAACAATCCTCTGTCAATTTATTGCACAAAGTTAACGGGGAGCCTTTGTAACATCCACGCTTCAAGCCCAAACTTTATTTGTGTAAAATGATGTGTTAAAGTACAAAACTTATTCTTAGAGCTTCAAAATTGACTTAAGTTTTTAGTGGATATGATTCTTAAACAATTTTTCCCATTTAAGCACTGTGCAAATTGCACTATGCCTGCTCTATAGATTCGCCCGAAAGAATCTCTCGGATTTTCTCCAAAAACATTTGTGCATTAACTATCTCCGAAATGTAACCCTAAATTTTTCGCCACATTCAAATTGAAATAGAAGAGCTCGAATCCTTCTGGCTTGCTCAACAAGAATTTCCTTCTCATGAGCATCTTTATTCAAATGCCTCTTTTCTCATTTAGCTAGCTAAGATTTAATTAACTCCAGAATGCATATAATTACTGATTTATGTTAACGTATGTTAAAGATTATATTCTTGCAATATTTTTCGCCTTTTGTTTTGGTCAAGAGAAATATATTGGCACGAAAAATAAATAAGGTGTGAATTGTAATATATGAAAATTTGATAGTTATGAGCCATCAGTTTCAAATTTTGATTGCGTAAGGTTAGAGGCCAGGGAAGCTTTTGTAACATTTAAAACTTAGAATTCATTTGCATCAGAGGGTGCATTGCAGTGTAAAACTTATTTGTGGGCCTTCAGTCATTATCTTAAGCTTTAATTTTGTTGAGATAATTCTTGAACAATGCTACTCCTCAAGCTCTATGTAAATTGCTTCAATAAATTTGCCTGACATTAAAGAATCTCGTAAATTTTCTTCAATTATCTTCGTTGCCACCAAAAGGTAACCCTAATTTTTTTCGCCACATTCAACTTGAAATAATTAATAAAGAACTTGAATCCCCCTAGCTTGCTCACCAAGAATGTGCTTCCCAGGAGCATCTTTATTCAATAATGTCTCTTTTGTAATTTAGCAATATGGGTTTAGCCATGTGAGTACAAGGGGTGTCACTTGACACCCCTTGCTTTTTAGGAGAGAAAAATTCGGGGGGGGGGGGGGGGAACACGCATATAATATACAACTTTGTTTTAAAGGACATCAGAATGTACGTGGCAGTCAATTGGTGCTCTCATTGCTCCGTGCATAAACCATCATGCTCCTCTTTCTTTGCGTGTTTGAGTCCCAAACCTCATAATCAGCTTTTCGTTCTTAATTTTTCAAAATTTTTTGGCTATGTAAGTGTCAAGCCTCCTAATTTCGATCCAAAGCCATGTGTGGATATTTAATTTAGTAGTTCAAGTTAAATTTGTGTCTACTAATTGCGCTAAAGCGAGTTATTTGCTATTTAAATTTGGCTGGCCATTGTTTGATGATCTAAGTTACGCCATTTCAGGTCATAATGCTCATGAGTCGTAACTTTTTAATCATTTATTATTTTGCACTATCTCTAGTGTGGCATGGCTTTAATGAATCAATGCATTAATGAATTGGCTCTTAAACATAGAATTTGAAAAATGAGATTGAGTTATGTTCGTGGAATTTACTAATAAATTTTGGCATATAGATACAGAATTTTGAGAAATCGGAGTTGAATTTTAATTTATCAACTTGTTAATTTGAAAAGCCAACCTAGGAGTTTGAAAAAGAAATTTGGGATTCTTCATAAGCTTAATGCAATATTAATTATGACTATGTAGCAATGTAAAAAAAAAAAAAAAAAGGAAAGAAAAAAATATTAAAAAGTTCTATCATAAATTAGACGAACAATAGCGATATTTTATAGTATAGTTTGACACTGTAGGTTTCAATTGCTAGCTCTGCCACTATTTAGCAAGCTCAGTACACATATAATTGCTAATCAACGTTAACATATGTTTTAGAGATTATACTCCTGCAATATTTGTCTGCCTTTATGTTTTGGGTAAGAGAAAAAATAAGGTGTCCTCTACGAAATTTTGATTGTTATGAGCCATCAATTTCAAATCATGAGAGCTAAGTAAGAAGAAGACGTTGGATACAAAGTTGTAGTATTTGGCAATGATCAAGCCATTCACGTATAGACAAGAGCTCAACGAGGCTTCGGGACTCTTATATGAAAGCATCACCTTTTGCCAAACTTTTGAGAACCCTCAAATCAATTCAGAACCACCAAAATTTTGCTAATCAACGATGGCTAATTTATCAGATTTTGCTTGACAGTTTTCTTTGATAAAACATGATCAGTGAGCACAGTGCATTGGAAAAGCCAACTACCTTGTTCCTTCACTTGCCAACTTCATAACTTCATCCTCTATTACTCATAGAATTTGCAGTATTTGCACACTTGATCATTGTCGATAGAATTCCTCTTGAATGGGGCATAGTCGAATGTCTAAAAGTCACTTTAATGCCCACCACTGTACTGTTACGTTTATCTGACAATGCAATTATCTTCGTGAGTCTTATTGATAATCACCCTATTAAGGTTGTGTATATCGATACTTATTCGTTAGGTTTCGGAAAATAAGATGTAGATGACTTTTGTGCATCATGAAAATTCAATGGAATGCCGACATTATATATTTTGTACCAATTAATCATGTCTTAATGTTCTCCGTTGTCAGGCTTTTCTGAAGGAATCCCTTATGAGATGACACCAATGTGATCAACAGAATTCCCATCGCAACGTATATTATGAAGTTCCCCAATCTTACGCAAACACAAGCATTGATCATCTTAGAATCTTTTTATTGCCAGATCTGTACGAGTGCGCCAAGAACTTGGTGCGCGAAATTGAAATTATGTTCGCCTAGTCCTCGCTTTTTGGCTCTGCCTCTTGTGAAAGTTGATATATATTCTTCTTCGAAAGAAAAACTAGTTGTATAGTAGTGGGCATGGAGCCATGGACAAAGAAAAGAAGAAAGAAGAGAATAGTGCTTTTTAACCTTACCCCTATCCTACCCCATGAGCATCTATCTGCATCTGAAAACACTAAGCTTAAGTTTATTTATTTTTTCTTTTTGCTTCAAAATATGTGTACTTTGTTCTGCTAAGTAAAGAATTCCATGGACTTTTCCAAGTATGATGGAAGTTACATGAAAATATCATGCAGCATCTAAAGATCAGAGCGCATTCTGAAGCTGAAAAAAGGAATATTGTTAAATTTTTTTATATCAATTGGACTTTCAACAAAGACTCATGCATATAAGCTCAAATGAGGTTCCAACCTAAAACCAATTGACAATTGGTGGAATAACTCACAAACTTATATATATATATATATATATATATATATATATATATGCTTAAACCCTTTAATTTTATCAATATGGGACAACACCCAATTTCATATTCTTTCATTTTATCAATGTACGATAATACCCACTTTTATATTCCAACAAATATCGCTAGAAAAATTTAGCAAGAATAAAGGCCAGGAGGCGGAGAAACAGGGGAAAAGGTGGTGGGATTTTTAGAATATGCATGAAATGAGGCTGATGCTAGCATGCATGGCTACCTCACATGCTCGTTTCTTTCGCGTTTCATATGCCCCTGCTTTTATTTATTTATTTTTTTAAAGAAAATTCAGTTAAGAAATGGTTTAATAAGAGTAACCGTGTAAGTGTATAGAATCTTGCAAGCTTGCAATATAGGGAGGAATCAGGGCAAGTTGGTGAGCGCAACACAGAATCGCGGCCCACTGAAAAGCTAACCCTGATAATCCATCATCTTCCGATGCTGAGAAATCAGAGCATTTTGAGAATCTCGTGTAAAGCAGGCCATCCTAATTAGCATTCATCTTTTGTTACTCCATTAATGGACAATGTCCAATGTTATGTCAGGATTTGGCTAGTGGTTTCAGGTATATGATACGAGTACATGTTCAAGTGTTGAACTTGGGTATTTTCTAAAAATTTAGCATGCTCTTGGTCAAATTGTCAAAATGGTACTGAGGTTAAACGAATAATTTGCGTAACATGGACAAATCCAAATCCAAATCCAAATTCAATGCCCCAAAATTCCGTCATCAGGCGGCTGTGGGAGGGTTTGATGGAATAGTCTTACCCCTGAATTGCAAAATTACAGAGAGATTGGTTTCAATTGATCATAGATTTTAAAACCATAGACTACTTACTATTTCACACAGAAACGGAGCAGAGAAAGTTTAGAGAGATATTTTACTTTGGTCCCTACAATCCAAGATGGAAAAAGTAGTCCAAACTTACCTTTTTTAGTTACCCAGATTACATAACATAGACAATATTGTATGATTGCAGTGACCATCATATCTCCAATAAAGCATACAAACTGTCATTGATTGACATATTATACCACCATTTTGGGTTTTATGCAGGCCACATCTATCAGCTTAACTTTCAAAGCTATTCTTTTATAGGTAGTCACTTCTTTGATTAGGCTTCGTCAGGACAAAATTTGTCTGATTTATATCAGCCAACCAACTTAGCTTGTTCATATGGAGAGAAGTAGACACCAGTCCCGATCTGCTTGAAAGTTGCTTAAAAAGCTTTCCAGAATCTAAATAAAGCACACTAGCTTTTGAATGTTCTTGCATGTAAAAAGATCAAATTAAGAGGAGCCCTATACTCAAACTACCCTTATAAATAGCTCATCCAGTGACTGCAAAATCAAAACCCAAGTCCTTGTTCCTTCTTTTCCTTATTCCCCATCAATTTCCACTTATAATACTCTGAAGCTCTGCTTGATAGGATCAGGCTGCTAAGCACTCCAAAGATTACAACCAATTAAGATGGACAAGGTGGCAAGAGTGGCCTCAGAAAATGGAGTGGTGATATTCGGTAAGAGCGCGTGTTGCCTATGCTATACAGTCAACATTTTGTTCCGGGAGCTCGGGGTTACCCCTATCATCTATGAGATCGATCAGGATCCCGAGGGTAGGGAAATGGAGAAGGCAATCATGAAGCTCGGCTGCGCTCCACCCACTCCTGCGGTGTTCATAGGGGGCAAGTTCATGGGGTCAACCAATGAGATCATGTCGCTCCACCTCAGGGGGGCTCTCATCCCGATGCTCAAGCCTTATCAGGGGTTTAATTGATCATGTTTTCGACTCTGCAGCTTTCGAAGATGCATTTAGTAGAATAAGAGCGCTTTAATTTGATCAACAATAGTTGTTGAAGTCTATGGTATACTATTTCATTTGGTGGGTCTAAGTGGCTAGTTCCATGTACTATCTAGCTAGGTATCTCCAAGCTCTAAACCATGTAGTATTTCCTTGATGTTAATGAAGTTTATAGTCATATTATATATTTCTGAAACTGCACCAAAAGACAAACAGAAATGTACAGTGGTTGAAAGAGAGTTTCTAGTTCAAATTATTGGAGCAGTACTCAATCATCCTTTAGTACAAGTATAAATTGAATCCATATAGGTGCAAGTGCCCTTGAGAACACGCGGAATGCTTCATTCCCCTAGCTTAGCTACATATCAAATGTAAATATATAGAGGATTATTGTCGATCGAAGTGCCACCACAAAACAACTAGAGCGAACAGTTGGCATCTCTAGATTGATATGCAACTCGACCATGCAGTCAAAGTAAGCTAGTCAATGATAAGAGCATCGTATAGTCCCATATGATTCGGCTGCCCATACGTAGAAGCAGGCAGGTGCAAATAGGCAAAAGAGATGAAGAACAATGATTAAACATGCACCTAAATCAAATGCATTTGAGAGTGCAACATAAGATCTCATGCATTAGATATCAATGTTCCTCGACATTTAATGCATACTCGATAAGTAAAATTATGTTACATACATTGATTAAACCTCTCCACAATGTCAAGTTAGGATTGATCAGTATTTGCCCCACCTCAGCTTAGGCTCTTGTATCGTCTCTTTTCATGTTGCATTCGTCCTCAGGTCTCATGGTTTAAATTAAGCCTTTTTGGTAAGAACTTTTCTTAAAAGACTAATCAGACTCTTATTTACCTTCCCGCCCTACCTTTTAGTTCTAGCTTCTCAATCCTCATGCACTTACATTGTCTGCACAACATTGGCAATGAAGATAGGACACATCCAAAATTAGGCTGAAGATTCACAAAATTTCTTAAAAATAGCCGAGTTGAACATGTGACACTACTTGAAAATCCAATATCTGAATCCAAGCCCATAGCCAATCTATTGAATTCAGATTGACGTAAGAGCAAATAGACATGAATATCCATCTCAACAACGAACGCATAGGTCATATATCATAGTCACCCATGAAGCATTTATCTGAAGCCTATTAATTAGGTGTTCAGTATATATAAGGTACTGGTACATAGTGCTTCACGTTCTGAGCAAAGCGAACCAAGATTTGTTTCTGCTATCTGTTGGTCAGAAATGTGATTACACAATGAACAAAACCGTTCTATATGGGTGTGTTCTTTTTTATTTATGAAAAGTACTTATTGGTGCTTATTGATTAAACATGCTAAAGCATATTGAAACATGTTGAACCATACTAAAACATGCTGAATAGTTGAAGAAAATATAACTAAGTACCTTCAATAAATACTTAACAGTGATTAATGATGTTGAATTGTGCTGAATTATACTGAAAATTGTCGAATACTTATAATAAGTACTTATGATAAATTGAAAAGAACATGTCCATAGTAGGAATTTAGTCTCATAGGTGTTAAGATATTCCTAAAGGTTTTGCCATTTCTGGAATCTTTTGAGCATTCAATTGATATTAATTTGTGCAACATCTAATCATTTGAAAGGAAGAAAGAGAACTCATTGTTTAAGCTTTTGAGTTTTGATATGTGCACCTAGCTTGTTGGGCCACATTTAAAAAGCCCACAGGGAAATGCCCGTCTTTTGCAAATTTTGCATGGTTCTCCTAGTCGCATCTTTTTATCTTAGAATCTTATATGATAGAACAGGACCAAAGCCATATATTCCATAATTTGCCTTTGTCTATGATATAGAGCTGTACTATAGAACCATTCTTCTAAGTAGTGTCCTGAGATGATTGACCCTGAGCTTTCAAGTTCTATCAATTGTGCCAGGTGCTATGATGTGCCATTTTCTTGACTGCTTAAGCCGCAAGCTCCAATGTTTCTGAAAAGCTGTCATTGAATTGATCTCTTTTTAGTAGGTAAGTTTTGGATCTCCAACATTCAAGGAAGTCAAATTTTATCTTAGTCTAGACCTAGAAATGACAAATTGATATGAATTTAAGAGAATAAGAGGCCTACGACTCAAAATCCCATTGGAACCCAAAAGTAAAATCCTATGACAAAGTGATACTAACGCAACCTAACCCAAAGTAAAACCTGACCTTTTGGTCATGCCTGATGATGAATTATACCCAAAATGGGATGAGTAACAAACTCGATCATTCTAATCCTATAAACGTGACCTAACATTCTCTCAACTCCCCTGGACCTGATCCTATATACGTGAGATCTCTCAATCTCTTTGAAAGGTATGTGCAGGGTTGGGTATAGTAGACACTCCATGCACCACTGCCTAACAACGGCCAACTCTGGTAAGGGTATGTGTTGAGTCTTCTATCTTTTCACTATAAACCAGCTTTCGGTCTCGGAATGCATTAAAAATAGTTCGTTTGATGCATTAATAAGTGACGTGGTTTCTGAAGCAGATGGTCGTTTGCAAGATTTATTTTCCGCTTCCCTTTGCTAATTGCTCCTTCATTCATATAATGATTTCTAACGTTCATTTCCCAATGATTTTAGGTTGTTGCCAACAACCATATTTTCGGATATGTGTACAACTTAGGGGTGTTTGGTTGCGTCAGCTATTTGACAAAACACAGCTGTTTGAGACCCCTTTACCTGTTTTGACCAAGTCAAACAGCTAAAGAAGTATTTCGTAAAGAGCTGTTTGAAACGACTGTTTTGTCCCAAACAGCTCTTTTTCAAACAGCTATTCCCAATAGCCTTGTGGGAATAGTTTTTTGTTAAAACTACCATACTACCCACAAGTTCAAGAAAATTACATCCATGCCATTAACTTTCCTCTCCCTTGCGAGTTGCCACAATCAGAATTCACGTTCGTTCTCCATACCAAGGCAATTCTTCGCTTTCATTGCTCACCTCCATTAAGAATATAAATTAATATTTGAAATCCACTGAGAGTTTTTCTTTTTTTTTTGATGCAGAAATCCTCTAATAGTTTATAATTAATATTGTTCATGTCCGTTGAGAGTAACTATTCATAACAACATTGCTTCAAGTTTGGTGGTGGCTAGACGACATAAAATAATATAAATTAATATTAATTTCTTTTGGTAGCATATTTCAATTAACAACAAAAATATAGATTTAGGTTCATATAAATTCAATTCATGCATTGGAAATAACTAGAGAACACAAATTATTCAAACTAGTAAAGAAATAAAGTTTCAAGAATGAAGTATTCATTTGACCACAAGACATAAATTAATTCTTTTTTAAAATCAAACAAGATGATCGATTAATTTAAAACAACATATTCAATTGAAAAATATTTTATAAGAAGGGCAACAATGAAATTTTATCAAATATGTCTTCCAGAAACAGCTAATTTTATCAAACAGTTTTTCAACAAATAGCTAATTTAAATAGTTAATAGCTAACAGCTAATACAAATAACTAATAACTAATAGCTATTTGCCAAAGAGGGTCTTATACTCTCTGATTTTCGAAATTCTTCTCACTTTCTCTACTTATTGCTTTACTGATCTGGGCACTCATCATTGAACCCCATCGAGTTATCTTAGGTGCAAATAATTACTCGACACCGAGTAATCCCGAGGATCGGCCACCGAAAAGAGTTCGCACCTTTGCTCTAGTGAAATCATTTTCAGGACAATGGCTTCGGCCACGCAATGGTGAATTCTAGCTCCTGTCATTTGCTTGTTGGTGTTGTACTGTTGTTTTTACCATCCTTATCTCCTCGGTTCACAAGCAAGATCTCTTCTTTGTGTGTGCTTGTTTTGATTGTGGTTATCCTTATTTCAAGTAGACACATGCTAGAAATATGAGCAAAAAATTAACATGGAGGTGCTATATAAGATTCGATCTACACAGAAACCCTAGATTAGTTAGGAGATGTTCCAACAGCAGCCAATAGACCATCTCTGCCAAAAGCCTAACTAACAATTAGATGCTCAAGAATAGGTTTGTTGCATGCTGTCTCAATCAATATTAATATCACATTCAATGACTCAAAAGAATAGCCAATGCTTCAATAGGAAGAACGAATTTCAAAGATTGAAAGATTGGAAGACAACATCCCAAGGACATTGCATTCATCTTCCGTTGTTGTCCTCTGGATTGAACTAAAATCTTGCAAGCAGATTTTTGATATTCCGTTCCAAGCAAATAGAACCTTTCTGACATGCGTGATGAGGTCAGCTCCGAAAATCCTGTTGATGTTGTACCAATCAAGTCATCGTCGCGAATGAAAAATGATCACTAGGAATGTAGATACATGGATACTAATACTGTTCATACCCAGCCCTTTAAATTATACTTCCACATTCTGTGATCCAAGTGAAAGATTCTGGTACCTTTTACTGTGTTAAGAATAATGGCTAGCTAGCTGGTTATCTCCATGCATGTTAAACTTAGAATCATTCTTTCGCATTCATTCTTGCTTTCTTTCACACAGCTGACTCTTATCAATCTTGATATAAGAAAGAGATGCAGGACAATAATTTAGAGATTGAATGGACACTAAAACTGTGACGTGCTCTTGCAACGCACCAAGTTTCTCTCCCCATAGCCTGCATGCGGCTTAGGGTTAGTTGCCCGTCTATTTCAAGAGGCGTTCGCCCTTCGGCTAAATCTAATGCTACATTTGGTACGACGATACTATGTGATGTAATCCGTGTTGGAGATAATTTTCATAAAAATGAAAATATATAATAAAATGTATTTAAATAATAAGCTAAATTATTATTTGAGAAGAGGTGTGAATTAGTTAACCAAGTAATTAAGGGCATTCGCAGCCGGGTTTTAGAGGGTGGAACGCGGGCCCCACAGCAACACTTGTCAGGAGATGAGAGGCCAAGCAAAAACATGCCACGCAGGGAGAAAGGCGCAATTGTTCTCCCCCGCGGGCCAACTTTTTATTTTTTAATTTTTTTTTTTTTGAGTAAGTAATAATTTTTAAATAATTTAAAAAATAGATTGTGTACTATGAGGTGGGTCCATAACCAATATTTTTATTGGATGATTAAAATTGGAGTTTCATGAGTTGGAGAAGTGATGGAATATAAGTTCCAAAAAATTAAAATTTTCGCTTATGTGGCAAGCTTGAGTTCCAAAAAATGAAACTATGATTGAAAATGCCTTAATACCTCCTACTTGAAGAGGTGTTCTTGAAGAGATGTGTTTTCCCATGAAATGATTTTTATGAAAGGACGCCTTCATTTATAAGGATGCGTAAACATCTATATAAATATGTAGCACTATGACATTTCTCGGTATGCATAGAATAGCATGGATCAAGAGAATGAATGTTTTTAAATTATCCCTTTGAGTTTCTGTTAGTTCCTAAGTCATTAGTACTTATATTTGTAAGTGCAACATGCCTTCATTTCATGAGGATACGTAAACATCTCTATAAACACGGGGCATTACGACATTTCTCAGTATGCCTAGCTACAACAGCATGGATCAAGAGGATGAATGTTTCAACATTGTCCCTTTGAGTTTTTGTTAATTCCTAAGGCATTAGTGCTTATACTTGTGAGTGTAACATGAGTGTAGAGGGATCTCCTTGCATCTCAAAGACTTATTCGGAAATATCCGTTACGCACTCGGTGAAAAAAGCCTTTAAAAAAAAACAATCTCAATCCAACCTCAAAGCCTCGGAATAATCCTGCCACCATATTCTCCTAAAATTTTCTCAACATTCTAAAGATCTTATTCAATTTTCCCCTTTACATTCGACGAGTTCGATGGAGGCATGTTTAACAATTGGCAAACAGATATTCTCTGCTATCTCCATTTAGCTATATATTTGTTGGAATATTAACAACGGATGGCAAATGTGGATGTACATATGCATAGGATGCATATGTTAGAGAGAGTTGTAGAATAAAGGGATGATATTTGAATTTTCTTCTAGTTTTCTCTTGATGAAGTTCACATTAATCTTTATATTAACGTTAATTATTTGACAACAAGTATTTTGTGACTTATTCACATGTTGTATGTAAATTTGATGATTAGATCAAGAAATATCTATAATCATGTAAATGATTTATGTACGAGCATGGTCCTGTCTTCTACTCTCAAGAGGCGGCGGTGTCACCATGGATGAATCACGTAGAATAGAGATTCCAGATTGCTAACGTAGAATGTTGGCCACAAGACAAGAATATCATCCGCTTTCCGTCTTCATTGAAATTGATTTTGATAATTAGATAATGAAGAAAGGCATATGTATGACTCCAATGTGATGCATATGATGTCCATATACAAAGAACTGCATATGTCGACTATGTGTCCAACCGGTGTTGTACAGCGGCTCTTTATTAAGGCTTTGTTTGAATTTAGGAAAATTTGGTGGAAATAAAAAAATTGGGAAAAATTAATTTTTTTTTTTCTTATGTTTAGTTTATAGAAAATCGCAAAGAAAAAAATATAGAGGAAAATTAGATGGAAAAATTGTTAGAAACAGGTGATAAAATTTTTTCATAAAATTGTTAGAAAAGTTTGGAAAAAATTTCCAAAAGAATTCCCAACCTCCTCTAGGCTCCAACCTCGTACTGCTTAGATAATATCAATATAATTCAAGTAATTTATCAATATTCAAATTTCTTATCCAAATTCTTATATTTTTTTCTCAATCTAAACAAGAGAAAAAAACTCACTATCTCCCTACATTTTTCCTGCACATTTTTTTTCCACTAAATTTTCTAAGGATCAACTGAAGTATTAAGTGTTCTTTTATTAATGGCAATGTAGCATGCATGTGATTCTCAGGAAATATGAAAGGCATGTGATTCATTAGTGGGTTATAGCCATTAAGTTTCACGTAACCTAATGACCAATATTTTACCTTTGAGAATGTGTTCTCCTTACTTAGCCATCAAACTTTTGAGTAGGGACTGAAACTTATGAACCCTATGAGGCTAGACAATTTGCTTTTATGTTAAATGGGAATATATATATATATATATGTATATGTATATATATATATATATATATATATATATATATATATATATATATATATATAAGTTATCTTACTGAAGGATGAGATAATTTTCTATAGAAATATATTATTCTCATGTATTCTTATATGAGAAAATAAATATCCATAAGTTGGGCATTTGGAGGTCAATTTGACATGTATTCACATGGTTTCTATGATCCATAAAATACGGGTTTTAAAAATTGGTAATAAAAATACGAATAGAATTTGAGCGGAAAAGGTTTTCTTTTGGATATAAATAAATGTAACATTTTATTTATTTCTATGTGAACATAATTTTCTAAAATATATGAGTTCATGTATGTATTTCTTTTGTTGGACTTGAATTTGTATTTTTTAGTATGGTATCAAGAACTCTGCATGGAACATAAATAAGTAGATATTTACATTAATCCATAACTGCATTTTTGCCTTGAAATTTATATGATTCGCCTACAATTGCTTATTCTTGCTTGGAGTAAATGGTGGGAGTAATTTATACTCATATGGTGATGAAATATGTTTGTAAGTCCGTTAATTGAACTTGTCATTATAATTTCAAGATGTACTTAGATATGAAAATATGAATATTTTTGTGAACCTTAATTAGGTTAAGAGGTTGAGAGGTGCATGTTTAAAAGTTGGACATTTTTATTGTTATTTCATATTGACTTTGTGAGTCTTGGCGCACAATTTTTTTTTAAAGACTTATAGAATAATGTAAAATGGGATATACTATCAATCAGCACACATAGCCATGTGTAAATCTATGTGACTGTGACTGTGTCTGTGGGTATGTTATGATATGGATGGTGTAAAGCCTACACTAAACTACCCACGGTGGAACCTCAACTTAATGCTTGATGGGAATCATCAGATGTTTAGTTCGACAAGTCAAAATACACCTTATCTGTGATTTACAATTACTCACTCCTGTTTGTTGTCATCTAATGGAATGACATGTTATTTAAAAGAAGGGTGAGCTTTTGCTCTTAATGAATCTTAATGGAGAATATTTGAGTGGGGTATAGAAATAAGTGTTTGATTAAGTTATTTCTACTTAATCAATACTATGACTTGTTTCTTAGATTCAAATGTTTCCATTATTACTTCGTATGAGGGTGTGAATGAAGATTCACCTCGTAAGTGTGAAGTTTTGCCGCTTTTGTTGATGTTAGGCTTGACTCTAAAGCACTTTTGAATTCATATGGACACTGTGTAAGGATGACTATGTGATTGTGGGAAGGAAGTCAAACACAACTAGTCACAGGGGATGGATGGGTTCAAGGTTTAGGTTACCATGTCATGATCCTGATCATTTGAAAAGTGAGTTACTAAGATGGAGGTTCAATTGTTAGATACTTTCATTTATGCACGAGACCTCAAGAATTATAACACAATTTGTTATGGAGATGATGGGGGATAGTTAGAGGTCATTCTATAAAAATGAAAATATATAATAAAACTTTAAATAATAGAATAACAACTCCTAGTATGAGTCCCACTTTCGTTGGATCTGGATAGATCCAGATATAGGTAGTCTCACCTCTATAGATATGACTGTTTGTAGAGAGACAAAACTTTAAATAATAATAAGTTAAATTATTCTTTATGAGCAGGCGTGAATTACTTATGAGGAGGTATAAACATCCATATAGATATATGACATTATGACATTCATCGGTAATTCCTAAGGTACTACTAATTACACTTGTGAATGTAATACGGGTATAGGAGGACCTCCTTGCATCTCAAAGACTTATTCGAGAATATTCACTGCACACTAAGTAAATAAAATACTTATGAAAAGCAATTGCGATCTTACTTGGAGGCTTCGGAATGATCCTCTCAATGAACTATTCTTCTGAAATTCCCCAACAATTCGAAATGAAAAGTTAATTGTAATGTCAGTTATATTGCAATTGACTTACACCCTAGGAACCAAACATGATATAAAAGGGGCTTGTTAGAGTATAAACTCTATTGCTGAGCCTTCAACCATCAGTTTAAACTTTTGGTTGAGATGATCCTTGAACATGGTACCAGAGCCAACCCAGACCCGATTTTGAAGTCTCGCCGCACTCCGGTGGAATGGGGTAGGTAGGGGGGCCCCATCTGTGACAAGGGTGTCACAAGATTGGATGGGGGAGAATGTCACAGATAAAAATCTCACATCGGATAAGTGATGGGAAAACCCTGGGCTTAAAGCGTAGCTGTTGCAAATCCTCTGATATTATATTCAAGAACCAACTCAACTAAAAGTTTAAGTTGATAGTTGAAGGCCTAAGAATTGGTTTATTGGGCAAGATAGTTGAAAGCTTACGTTAAGCCTTTATGAGTAAGAGGTCTCGAGTTCGAATCTCATCAGCTCCCATATCGATTTATTGCGCAAGGTAGGGGGAGTCTTTGCAGCATCGATGCTTCAAGCCAAAGGGCATTCACGTGAGGGATCGTTTTAGAGTATAAAAATCAATTTTTGGGCCTTCAACCACTAGTCTAAGTGACGATAGCCACATTTTCGATAGGCAAATATGAGGGAGAGTAATTTTGGGGGGGAGAAAAAAAGTGAATTCCCAATCCCCCTCCCCCAAAAAAACTCACCAAAAATTTATATATATATATATATATAGATAGATCCAATGATGTGACATATTTTTTTTTTTTTAAACGGAAGCGTAGATTCCAAAAAAACAAAAGACCAAATTACCATATGTAATAATCATGATCTATAAATCAGACATTACATCTCAAAACATTTGGATTGCCAAAAAGTGGGCAAGAAAAATAATTTTTCAAAGTCTGGATTACACATGTAATCCCTAGAATGATGAGCTTCCCCATGAGAATGGAGAACCTAGTTTATATAAGAACCATTAATCCCAACCATGTGGTCCTAAAATCACTGGCCACGATTAGATCTTCAACCCACTCCCCCGCGCTTCCCCCCCCCCCCCCCCCCCCCCCCCCCCCCAAAAAACCAAAAAAAAAAAAAAAAAAAAGAGTCCTCTCTTTACCGCGGATGTAAAATGACTCTGCACCCTAAATTCTGAGCATTAAAAAGTAACTAACAATAACAGTAACTCTCAGTGTGACTCCTGTTTTCGCAGGGTCTGGAGAGATCCAAATGTAGACAACTTTATTTCTACCGACATCTCTACCCGTAGAGAGGCTGATTCCAAGAGATTCACAAAACAAGATTTTGTGAAAACATTTTATAGCGGAAAAATTTTGTGAAAACATTTTATGGAAAAAAAAAACTAAGGATAAACTGCAGGAAATGAACTAAAAAATACTAATAAATCATATGGCAGTAACTATGTGAACATAAGTACAATATAGTAGAGAAAGATGCTCTACCTTAACAAATAGAGATAGGCAAACAATGTCTCTTCCTATATGTATGTACTACCTGCATATAAACACTGCATATAGAAAAAAGATATACCGAAAGACAACTACGAGGCTATCTCTCTGTGATCTAAGATCTTAATCCTATCCCGCATAGTTTCCTATCCTGATTCATGTCGTCCGTCAACCTTACAACTTTCAAATCCTCTCTAATCACATTGTAAACACAAATTTCGAGCCTGCAATCAATTAGACAAGAAATTGAGCAACAAAGTGAATTTTTTTGTATTTATATTAAAGAATGGGTACAATCTCTGTATAATTGTTACAAGAACAAGTATAATAAATCTTCTGATTCAATCTCCTTGGATAGCTTTGAATGAATTTGATCTTGAGAGAGGGCCTAAGAGGTTTAATCTCTACCAAGATGTGAGTTTGAATCTCTAGCAGTAGACGGCACGTATTTGGGGTGCTTGTCGTCCTTTGCTAGAGAGAATTCTTGAGCTCTTGTGATTTTTTTTTTCCCCCAAAATCCCCCAAGGGAGTAGTGCTCTCTTTATAGGCAAAGCATTCTCATCTCCTTATTATAGTTTGCGATTTATTCACCTTCTTGGGCTGTTGAGTGGGCCTTTGACTTGTTAGTTTATTTGACTGGCGGTTTAATAGTCAATTTGACTCTTGACTTGGTAGTCGTTTGGGTCATGACTTGGTAGTCGATTCGACCCAATAAATTAATTAATGGGTTAACCCGAAATAATTAATTTATATTAATTTTCTAATATGGCACTTGTTATTAAAATTTCAGTGCCTACACACATCATCCAAACTCTTCTTTGGTTGTCCCCTTTCTCTTTTACTTTCAGGGATGTTAATCCTTTCACATCTCCTCACTAGAATGTCTGCACTCCTTCTTTTCACATGGCCAAACCAGCTGAGTCTTATTTCTCTCATCTTATCTTCAATGCAGGAGCCACTTTAACTAAATTTCTGGCTACTCCATCACTAATTCTATCCATTCTTGTATAATCACACATCCATATAATCATTCTCATCTCTGTTACCATCAACCTTTGAGCCTCTGTCTTTTTTATAGGTCAACACTCTGATCCATAAAATACAGCAGGTCTAACATTAAAAAGTAACTAAATAATCCTAAATTTTAGCTTTGTTTAACAATCAATTGTTAGCTCTTATTTAATTACGTTAGTTGTTAGTTGTTAATTGATTAGCCAATTATATTAACTATTTCTGCAAAAAAATTTGGTGAAATACAGCTATTTCTAATAGAGTATTTGGTAAAGTTTCACTTTTGCCCATAACATAATTTCATTAATTTTTGAACAGTGCAATTGTGTTTATTGCATGTTTTTTTAAATTTTCCATAAGAATTATAGATTGTACATTATAAATTGTGTGATATATAAAATTACATCTATACCTTCACCCAAATTTGATATTTATTATCACAATATTTTAGTTAAAAAAAACTAAATTTCTTTTTTAATAATAATTGAAAATTATTTGACATAAGAATATTTATTCATTATGTAAGGGTAATTAAGGTAAATTATTTATCAAATTAAAGAACAGCTTAAAATTAAAGTCATTTCATGGACAAATGAGACTTCCGATCACTATCTTCCATTTTCAAAGTAGGTGAAGAAATCCCTAATTTTCCTTTGTTTGGCTTCGATGTTACAGTGTATATTTATAATTTGAAGCAAATTTTTAGGCCTTAGATGAGATTTTTAACACCTTAAAAATGAAACCTGCAAAATAACTATTGAAGGAAAAGAACGACAAGGAAAATAAAAAACAACTTCTACAAATATAATGAAAAAAATTACCTTCTTGAATTGGATGTAATTTGTCAAAATCTATAGGGCAATATGGTAATTGTAAAGATGAATGGTAAAAAGCTCATTGAAAACATATTGGCCCTGTTTGGCAATCAGCTGTTAGCTGTTAGCTGATTGCATTAGCTGCTACCTATTAGCTGATTGTATTAGCTGTTTGACTTAGCTGATTGCATTAGCTGTTTGTGAAAAAAGTGTTTGGTGAAATTAACTGTTTCTAACAAAATTATTTGATAAAATTCCACTTATACCCATTACTCAATTTCATTATTTTTCTAACTAAACAATTTTTCATTGGCTATTTATTTTTTTTTTCGATATGAATTATGAATTAAGACTTATGTGATATATAAAATTACATTTATACTTTTTTCTACTTTTAGTACTTATTATCAAAATATATTTTTAATGTTAAATGGTTTCTTTTTTAATAGTAATTGAAATTATGTGATATAAAAAATATTTATATATCATGTAAGACTAACTAACATAAATTATTTGTTAAATTAAGAAAGCATTAAAATTAAAAGCATTATCTTCAACATCATAACCATCCACAACTCTTGTCCCAAAAAAGAAAAAAATAAATTGAAAAATTTAAAGTATAAGCATCCAACATTCAGGAATATCATTTGTAAATAACATGTAATGTAAATTGGTCCAAATTATAAGGTTAGTATGGTCATTATAATAGTAAACATCAAAAAGCTCTTTGAAAAAGGTATCCCAAAGAGCTTTTTGTAAAAGTGCTTTTTGGGTATAAAAAGTTAATCTAAAAAGTTAATCAACCAAACACCCCAAAGAGCTTTTTGACCAGAGTCAAACAGCTAATACCCCCAAAAAGCTCTTTTTGCACCCAAAAAGCTCTTTGCCAAACATGGCCATTAGCTTTCGGTACCAAAGGTTAATACAAAAAGCTATTTAACCAAAAACCTTAAAGAACTTTTTAGCCAATGTAAAACAGTTAAGGGGTTGTTCATTTTAGCGTTTAGAATTAGCAGTTCGCAGCTATGAGTGGTTTGCTAGTTGTTGCCAACATTTATTAGTGGTTACAAATACTAGTTGACGGTTACCAACAGTTGACAACTGTTATGACTAGCATTTAAAGATAGTAAATAACGATTAGTCAGCGTTTAGTAGCGTTTACCGCTAGTGATTACTAGCATTTGGAAGAAGTTAGGAGTAGTTAACAGTTACCAAACGGTTTCAAAATGCTAAAACGAAAGGCCCTAATTAATACAAAAAATTCTCTTTTTATGGCAAAAAAGACTCTTCACCAAACATCCTCTTTATTCTTTGTCAAACTTTCAAAGGTCCAAATACATCCAAAATATGGTAGAAAATATTACAAGTGGGTATCTTTGTAGCCCCAGTTTTGTATATACTTGTTGGAAGGGGACAGACGCAAAAAAGCCATAAATCCTAAATTTGGAATACTCCTTAGATAAAAGTTCTCAAACTGATCAGAGAAGGCGTATTTTGACCTTTTTTCTATAAATTTAATCAAATTTCAAATGTTAAAAAATATATTTA
Source organism: Carnegiea gigantea (assembly GCA_029747015.1). Lineage (NCBI taxonomy): Eukaryota > Viridiplantae > Streptophyta > Magnoliopsida > Caryophyllales > Cactaceae > Carnegiea > Carnegiea gigantea. Next base: position 105,107 of record JAKOGI010000479.1, on the reverse strand, counting down.
TAAACTACAAGAAAAATAATTGACATCATGATTTTAAATTTTTGAATGCAATACATTGTTCTTTTGAATTGAGGGTTAATATATACTATATTTCACTAATTTTGACAACTCCAATGAGACGGAAATAGTATACATCAAAAGCAAACACTGTTTCGCAAGACGTAAGCAAACAAATAAAAATATTTCCTGATTAACTGAAAGTCAATGAAAATCTCATATGACACAATGCACACTGAAAATACGAAAATGACTAAGATGAGTAAAAGCTTTAAGAATCTCATGTACCGCAGAATGCACTTCCATGTTCCACTCAATTTCACAGAATTACTATTTCCCAAAAGTCGTAAGTGTCCACTTCCGTGAATTACAATACAAAGGCAACTTCATCAGCGTAACACAACGTAGGGAGGGGAAAACAAGCCTCAATTGCCTTGGGTAGTTCTAAGTAGGCATGGACATTCAAAATGTTGCATCTTACAACACCGTATGGAAGTTCTTAAGACAAAATGCCTAGCCAAAAGAAAAATGATTTGCATAAATAATATATAACAGGCAGTGCGATCAAACGCCACACACTTGATCAAATGCTACACAAATTTGATTAAGCTTCAACATCGTGTGAGAGTTTTTGAGAAGTATCCAGCAAAAAATCAGTTGTATAAAGAATACGTAACAAATGATCCACGTATCCTCTATGAGGATAGTCTAGGAAGAATCCTTGAGAGAAGGGTTACCTAAATTGTACTCTTACCTTTCTTACCAAAATAAAAAACAAAAAACAAAAACAAAAACAAAAAACGTAACAAACGGTCCACGCGATCAAAAGCTGCACACATTTGATAATCTTAAAAAGGTATTTCAACTAAAGGATTCACTATATATTTGATCAATACCAGACAGATTCGGTTTCTTTTGACAAACAATAAAAAGAATGGGATTATACAAAACTGACCTTAGCAAATTTGTCTCACATCTATGTTGGATTAACTCTGAAATTCATTCATCGTATCTACACTCCAGATGATGTCCGGTTGATCCTTTGAGCGCCCAACTTGGGGGCAGCAGGTTTTGCTCCTCGACCTCTGCCAGCAGATAGTGGTTTTGCCCTTGTCGTGGGAGGTGGAGCTGCGATTGCGGCCCAAGGGTCATCGTCATCTTGTGGTTTTGAGGTTCCCAAATTCAGAGCCTTTGAAGTTGTCCTAGGAGGAGGGGCAGCGATCGAACCCCACAAATCATCCTCGTCATCTTTGGGAATCCGTGCAGTGCTTTTCACTTGTGAGCTTGTAACTGAAACCAACATGGTGTTAAACTCAAGCACGTGGTGCTCCATTAATAATCTATATCATCTCAATACATAAGGCATCTCAATTTAAGAACTTATCTCAATAGTTCTATTTTTCTTGCACCTATATTTGATCTTAACAAAAGTGGGCAGGAAAGAAGATCCAGCAGTAAGACAGGAAAGGAACAGATTTTTCTGCTTAAGCATACTGGTCTCCGATCTCAATCTGAAACTTTGCAGCACAGAACATGGAGAGAAGAGATGCAAGCTCAGAAACAGATAGTTAGCATTCTGAAACAAGTCCAATGCTGAGAACTAGTGAAACAATAAATTTAGAAGCTAGCTAAGCATTGAATTTTATAAATGAACATTTATTTTTGAGAAATCTAGTGGCATAGTATGGCCTAACATAATGAGTTCATTGAGTAAACTGGAAGTGAATCATCAACCTCACAATCACAACTGTCTGCTCTACCAACCAAACCTAAACACCGAACTCCTGAAACTCAACACTTAGACAATGAACCAAAGAGGATGGGGTTTCGAAAGAATTATAGATTCGCAGCTTTCTTAGCCACTTGTCTTTGTATTCTTGTTACTAAGTACTAAACATTCCCAGGCACAAACTTCTGATAACCAGCCAAAGCTTCAAACATTCATGACTAGCATACAAAGAACTTCATAGTGATCAATTTACCTGATGATTTTGGTTGTGCTGCTGCCGCCTTTGGCTGTGAAACTGGCCGTTTTTGAGCAGCCTGGATGTTGGTTAGAGCTGGAGGTGGCTTTAGCTCTTCAAGAGGTTCAATATCATCCCACCCTTCTTTGTCACTATCATGCTGACCAATTCCATTATCCAGTTCTCCCCAGCCATCAGTTGAAGTTGGGGATGCAGGGACAGGTTGATCAACTAAATCTGCACTTGAGCTTGTGCGAACGGGAGTTGGCATGGCACTTGCACCTACAGCATAAGCAACTGCGATCATTGGCAGAGTGAAATAACAACTACGATATCTAGTCACAGAAGTCAGCAGAACCAGACAGAACAGTTCAAAAGGAATCAGGAATTTAAAACAGCACAACCGCAATAACAGAAAATGGAACCCAAACACCATTTATGGTTCATCTAGGAAGTATTTCCTGTTTCCTCGTTTCCTTTAATTTTCTTCAGGGAACCAGGTTACCAGTGCTAAGCACATGTGACCAAGCTGTTTTTCTGTTCATTGGGGGAACTTATTTTCAAACGGCAGAATTTAGGAGTTGACATTCAGGGTAAAGTGCATTTATAGGTCTATGGTGTAATAGGTTTGACTTGCTTTCGTCTTCTGAAGTCTCTAGCACATCAGCCCTTTCAGACTTGAATGTCAACTAAAAGTGCCTCCAGCTTGGGCTTTCAACCAAATGTGTCTGTTCACACAAAGTATTCCTTAACGCTGCTTTTCCAGATATTGAAGTTCCTCCACGCCTCCACCACGGCCCTCGCCCCCTTGGGCAGCTTTTTCCCCCCTTTTTGAGGGTAAGGAATAGAATTCAAGATTTGTCTTTTGACAAGTAATGATCTAGGCTATTTCCTTTCCTTAATGTCTCCATCATTGAGATCTTCTCAATGGAACTAATTTTTAAAGCACAGCTTGAATCATGAGAAGCCTGAAAAAGTGAAGGGTGTAGGCCAATCAAGACTTGGTGTTGCGGGTACAAAAAGGTCCTGTACTCAAAACCAATCCCACGCCTTCGATCTTCCTTTCATACAAGTAGGGTGATGCCCCCAAAAAGGGAAGTGCAAAACCTAGTTAATCTACAAACAGAGCCGGTAGCATAATAGCAGCGCTATAGAAACCACTTTCGTACACACTTTCTAGCTTCACATTAATAAGAATCATAAACTAATCAGAAAATAGTAAGAAAGATTAACATTACACATACCTGAACTGGCATCAGAGTTGGCAGAAGGAAGAGAGGCACCAGAACCTGCTGAGGCTACTGGTGCTTGTTCAGAAGCTTTCCCCTTCAACGCCAAGTTGCTCATGGCCCATCTGCATCATAAATTAGCCACTTTGTCACATCTATACCATGTAGAGCCAACTAAGTTTCGGCAACTAAGATCATTCCCAAAAATTAGCCCTCCCCGAAAAGACAAGTGCCTCTCTGAAAAAGAGAAGAACAAAGCAAACTAGAGATAGGAGGCACAAATTGTGTCCCAGTTAAAGTATTTTTCACTAGATGTTGTACTCAGTATATCCACTAGTCCAATCATAAGATGTAAGCTCCATCAATTACTGGAGGACATATCGATGATAATTCACATAAAACTATTCACAAGTTCCACTGCCTTTTGTCCGCCAGGAGAAAACACAAGATATCACGATTCGGGGCCTGTTCTTTTCGTTGGTCTTTTCCAATTTACCAACTTCAACCTACTTCAGCCCACTTCAATAAAAAATACCAACTTCAACCCACTTCAACCAACTTCAACTCACCTCCTTTAAAATTTTATTCTCACTATTTTAACCAACTTCAAAAAATATACTCACTTCAACCCACTTCAACCTACTTCAACCCACTTTAAAAAAAATACCAACTTTAACCCACTTCAACCCACTTCAACCTACCTTAATCAACTTCATCCTTTTACCAACCCCAATTTACCAACGAAAAGAACAGGCCCTTAAAGTCTTCAAGAAAATGATACACGAAGGATAAAGAGACTAGTCCAAGTATTAAAAGAGTCTATGAATGACCTCAGTCACGAAACAGTTCCATCATAAAAATTTCTCCGGACAATTCTATTATGCAACTTAACAAAAAAGATATCATATTAAGAATATGTAATGATATTAAGATATTTAGTTGAATTTTAGCACACCAGAAAGTATGGGGAACCCCTAAAATATTCAGCTCTTTATATGCTAGACATAGATCAGTGTGGATTGTGACCTTACACATGAATCAAATGAATTTGAATATCGATGTCCATGCAATTATCGAAATGAATCCAAGAAGCCACAGACCCCTAATTTTGAAAAGTTTCATACTTTTAACGCTTATTAGAATCCAAGAAGCCATAGTTACCGGTAATGCTTAAAACTTTCCACCCTTGGCAATCTGCATATAATGATTCTGATCGAGAAGCCTAAGCTATCATATTAATATATGTATCTAAGTAGCATATCCACCACAGTACTGCCATTGCTAACAAAGGTGATTCAAAATTCCAGAAAACTATATGATTCTCTCAAGTACCTTATCCCTGTACCCATAATTTGAAGGAGCAGGAAAGAAAGACGAACATTTTAACAGAAAGAAAGAAAGGAAGATGGCTGGACTGCAATAAATCACTTCATGATTTAAGTTAAATCCACCTACCCCAGCAAGCTAGAATTTCCAGGAACTCCAGTAGCTGCTGTATTTGCATCTTCAGTACCCCCCTGCAGATGTATTAGATGAGGGAATCAGAAAACAGTTAATAAGAACCAATTTAGTGTACAGAAATGTAGCACGGAGGTGAACATGTGGGAAACTGCTAGGAGCTCTAGCTAATTGTCCACCATGTCCAAGTGTGATTTTTATGTTATGTATGGCTGTGCTCCTCTTCCTAAGGGCATATCAGTCAAAGGTTGTGCATTTCCTCATTTCCTGTTTTTAAGGGAATTTCTCTACCAAAAACAATGGTATCTCCAATTATGGTCCCTCTTGGATGTAAAACATGTCTCCTCAGCATCTTCATAGCTAGGGCTGGCAAAAATCTGTCCGACCCGATTACCCGCCGAATTTGTCCGACCCGAAAAAACCGGGTACGGTCACCAAATTTATGTCTGAATTTTAAATTAGGACAACTGGTCATGTCCGAATTTAAATCCGGGTCGGGTTCGGGTTTGGACATTCGGGTTCGGGTTGTCCCGATTTTTGAACTATTTCGAGTTCGGACAAATTCGGACAATCGGACAACCGGATTCGGACATCGGACAACTACGTTTATATGTAATTTTAGTCCAAATTCTTTAGAAAATTTTAAAAAAATAAATTCGGACAACCAGGTTCGGACATTAAAAAATCGGGTTCGGGTTCGGTCACACAAAATTTCGGTCAGAATGTCCTAAAATCATATTACAAATTCGGACATTCGGGTTCGGGTCCAGGTCGCGTCAAAGTGTCCGATTTATAATCCGAACAGGGTCCGGGTCTGAAGTTTTTGTCCGAATGTCCGATTTGTCCGGCGGATCCGAATTTTTGCCAGCCCTACTCATAGCGTATGAGACAAATGACATAGAAGGGGGGAGGGAATTGCATGCTGTACTTGGTGACGTTGAAAGTACATTGTTCGCGTATTTAGGGACATTGAAAGAAAACTGAATCCTGTATTTATCAGGATAATCCCAGGATTAAGGTAGCAGGGTTCAATATACCTTCTCATTATATTGCCTCACAATCTGTAGAAATTGATCCACTGCTTCAAATGCCTTTGATCGAACATCACTGCTCACATCACATCAGAAACAAAAAACAAAGCGATAACTTCAGAATAAGCTAGAGACATTCTTTAAAATATAAACCAAGATATGGAAATGCCAGGTCTGAAAAACCAAATGCAATCATCACTTGTCTGAAGAACATTGACATTCATAATCGCTGGTCTGACAAGGCCATTAATATTCGAGTACTTGTCGGACCCCCCCCCCCAAACACACACACACACACACACACACACACACGCACGCACAAGAAGCTAAGAACATTCTTTAAGGTAGAACAAGTTATGTCAATGCTTAGTCGGAAAGACCAAATGCATTCATCGCTGATTTGAAGAACATCAACACTAGAATCACTGGTCTGAAAAGAACAAGAAGGTTTTACCAAGGATACAAGAAGAAGAACAAGCTAAGGCAAGTTGTGGGAGATCCAAATGAAACAACCTTACCCTTGCAAGCAAAGCAGTTACCAAAAGACCCATCAAAAAAGGGGGGCTGGAACCAAAAATGCCTTGGGAGAGGGAGTACATTTGGAAAAGAAGTTAGGAAGTTAACAGCTATTAGAAAGGAGGCAGCAAATCATCAGAAAAATTTCATCAATTTTTGGAGCATTTAGATTGCAAATGGATGAAAACAGCCCCGCGTGAAGAATTTTTCCTGCCTTGTTAACCATGAAAGAGCATAATTCATGCACTTCCCTGATCTTGAATCATCCGAGTGTCCATCAAATGTTCAACAGTATCTAATGAAATTCACATCAAAGAGTAGTCCATCAAGCGACAGATAGATAAGCTTAACTTCGCAAGCAAACAGGAGCAACCAAGGATAATTCTAAATTCAAATATAAGCGAACAAACTCAACTCAACTCAACTCATCAATCCAGGTTTTCAAGTGCTACCAGAACCTAACCACAAAATATTAAAGACCATGGCACTTGATAAGTCTAATGTCATAAATTTTTTCCCCCTCTTGAGCTATATTAGGCTAAACACTAAAAAGGTAACAAAACGTATTTTTTGAATAAAAGTATTTTTAAAAAATAAAGTAATTTGATATGCTCGTCAATTTTATGGGATCTACAAACACAAATGATAGCAACATCATGTTCATTAGATGATACCGAGTATAACGCAACTAAAAAGAACATCACTCTACAAAAGTTTACCAAAAGCTCAGTGATGTTGCAAGCATATTGGAGAAACACCATGATACTATACACCTCCCCCCCAAAAAAAAAAAACAAAAAAAAAACACAACTCAAGAAGAAGCCCTTCGTTTCTCTAAGAGAAGGCATAATGGAGGATTCAATACTATGTAATCCTATGAATAGAGAGCAATAAAAACAAACTGAACGGTCGAAGGGGAAGAGACCTGTCAGGATCTATAGTAAGGACAACCACATTCGGCAGAATCCTTGTAGCAATCTCAGTGACATCATAAAAGGATTTTGTTGCACACAAGGCCATTATTCCTGTCACAATTTTAAAAAAGGGTAGAAGAAACATGAGTTTCAATGTAAAACAAAGAATAAATATGACCAATAGAACAGAAAAGGCAGACTATGATACCTGCTCCTCGAGCAGGGGGAAATGTATCACGTAATGCACGAACAGTAAATGCATTAATGAGGACCCTTTTCCTTGTCTACAGGAACATCAGAAGCATAAATTACTTTCTCAACAAATATACTCTTTAGTAAAACAGTACTCATGACAGAAACAGAAAACATAACCCTGCTGCCAAATGAAGGACAAATGCAAAATTGTTAAGGATCAAGAATTATTCGAAAGAACACTGAAAAACAGGAATTTTTTGAAAGAACATAACGGATTAATTGATAGAGAGCAAGAAAAAGACTAAAAGGCTTCACAAACTATCTGATCTCATGTGCAATTCAGAGATGAGGTCCGATCCTGCAAACAATGGGAACCCCTTTCTGGCTAAAGCCAACTTGCTATGTCTAGCCAAATAGAAGCCAGCGAAAAAGGTTTTAGAACATATATTATTAAGTTGCAACAAGAAGCAACAAGATTGAAGACAATTTCCTCCTTAGTGCAAGTTTTTAAAAACTGATGAGTTTGGACACACTACAACCATTAGCTTTAGAGCGAACCGCTAAGAAATGACGGAATAGGAAAAAACCCACTTCTCTCAAGACCCTTGCAGCCCTACAGTTAACTAGACATTGACACGCTTCAGTATACACTGTTGAAAATGATGGGCCAGGACCCAGGATATTCCATCCCCCCTTCTGCATCATTTACTAAGTGCATCAGAAAGCCATTTCTGCTGCAGGCATTCAGAAAATATTCAATTGAGACCCAGAATCTCTTTATGTGCAGGACAATTACACATTATCACTTCAACTCAGAAGTCAAATGTACCCAACAACTTAAGTCTTGATGTGCCAATAAGAGAATGGAGAGTTGAGGGCGCAAAAATGTTAAACAAGAGTAAAGAGAAAAAGTAAATAATATATTAATATAAGACAAAATACTTACCCCTTCATTGAGAAAACTGGCTATATTTCCCAGTAATATAGTAGTATTCGTCCTAATTGCAGGCTCTTCATCAACCTGCAACATTTAACAGACATAAATGTGGAGACCAGTGGACAAGCTCTACCAAGTAATTGAAAGAAACCTAGAAAGTACATATGAAGGATGCCATCGAGCTGAGCGGATGGGTACCAAAAAACCATTGAATAAAATTGAACGAACAGAGAGATTAATTCCAAGTTCCGTCGCCGTAGAACACCAGCGATAGAAAAGCTAGTATAGAAACACAAATTTTGAACTTCTATGGGAATTCAAAGCAATACCTGTAGTTTTGACAGGTACTTCAGCAACGATCCTGAGATTGTGCGTTGAGAGAGCTGGAAACAGGGGGGGAAACAAATTTTAAAAAAGCCACTGGAAATTCAAAACAGAACACTAAGTTATCTTCCACAAGCACCATGACAAACCAGACTATGCAAACGGATCGCTCGATCAGGTTAATGTCCCTAGGTTAAACGGGTTGATGGGATATTGGAATTAGACTGGGTGTGGTAAATATTTGAAGTCAGTTGTCAGCTTGACTCCGTATGATAAGTTTGCTCAAACAAAATTCAGGATGATTCAGATAGGGTATGTCTGATCAGGTCAAATTTCTTCCCCTTTGGATCTGGGAAGGCCTTTTTTTTTTGGGGGGATAAAGGAAAGGCCTAGTTTTAGGGAACCCAGATCAAGTAGTTGCGTACAGATCAGTCATCTTTATTGTAAATCGACAGAAACAGATTTGGATTAAAACTAGTCTAATATAAAACACCAGTTCATCATGGAAAATCGCCACAATAACAAGATCACAACAATCACTCTTGGATTAAAGAGGGTACAGGCTACAGCATGTTGCACACACCATATGGCATGACATGAACTTCAGGCTTTTTAAGGAAAAGGACCTATCATTTGATGCAAGAAACCCACTAGTAAAGCGTGCATTGAGGATTCATCAGGTTTCAACGCCCAATGCTCATAAGAGTGCCACACAAGGCATAACTGAACACTAATGGTTTCCTACCTTTGCCTTAGTTTTTTTGTCAGCTAAATTGGACTAAAAAGATAATGAAGGAATCAGGGCTGTCGCTAGGAGGTAGCCTTTACAGTACCTCCAACCTACACAGGAAATTGATATCACATCCACAACGTCCAACTCACTGTTAAGTCTATAGCCAGATGCATCCCATTCTATGTACATGACGAAATCCTTGGAAACATGCATAAAATTTCCCACTCCCCCTTACCCCTCAGCCAATAGTTTGTAAGTGGGCGTATGTATGCATGCGTGAGTATGTGCATATCTCCCTCTCCCTCTTATTCTGATGAGTTACTGAGTATGAGCAACAGCAATCCAGAATCAAAACCAGCCAAAAGATTCAAGTTGCTATTATCCATTTTATCCAATCAACAATCACATAGATTCGCAAGCAATTGCTTTTCGTATTTCTTGTCAGCAAGTATCGATTACGAAAGACTGATAGGCACACAATCATCTGTACAAGCGGATGCGCAAGATATACAACAGTTGACAAGTTAATCGGCAAAGTCAGCAATTTTACTACACTTGACGGCCTAATAATACATTTCAAATCAGTCATTGAACAAGGGTTAACTACATCCACATTTGATTAATTTTTTGCACACATAATTAGGGGGCGAAGAGAAAGAGAGATTTCCCTTTGGGGAGGGGGGGGTTGGTAGGGGAAGGAGAATTCTACACAATGCAGCTGCTAAATGGAAGCCACCTTCCGGTGGAATATACTATTCGTACATAGACTCAACAACCACAAAATATTGACCTTCAATAATGACACAGCTGACACAAGTTGGATAAGCATACCTTTGGAGCCAGAATTAGCATCGATTTCAGGGTTAACTCCCGAAGAAATGCTGATGTGTCTGAGAAGCCAGTAGCAACATGGGGATAAACCTAATTGAAAACAAACGGAAGAAAATTCGCCACTGAAGTCAGGGTGGAAGGATTGTGATCTCTTTTTTTCTTTCTTTCAAACGTGAATACTTGCAGAAAGCAGCACTTGATGGAGCACATCTGAAGTGAGCTTGCTGCTAAAGAAACAGAAACAATTCATACTTGTTCATCTACAATTTGTGCAGACAATGACTCTCCATATTGATCAATATGCTGCAGCAGCGCGACACGGATAGCCCGGTCATTAGATGAGAATAGTTTCACAATGGTTGGCAGCACCTAAAAATTAAGGTGAGACAGACAGCCATTCCAATAATCAGTAAATAGGATAATATTATTTACAACTAGACTGGCCAAGAGAATCAAGTGCATAAATAAGAAGAAAATTAACCACTCCCCTTCAAGAAAAAAAAGGCCAGAAATGTCCTTACCTTGATGTTGAATTCTTCAGCTGGAAGCCATGAGCCCATTTTCAGTAAAGCAGTCAAGGCAGGAGCAACAGCTGAACCAAATTCTAATGCAGAAGCTAGTACTGGAAGAATCTAAGAATATTGAGAACCCGTTATCAACGAACATAAGGTAAAATATAAGCATTTTAGCTTAAAAGAATAAATCTGAACAAAGCAAAGTATGGATGATGCTACCTTCTTCAGCACAATTTGACGAGGAAGCTGCTCAGATAAGGTTGGCAGCTTACGGAAAAATGTATCTTTCTCTACACTGTCCTTTAAACTGAGGACCTCCATAAAATGTATGGTATCCACCAACTTATTTTGAAAATATTCTGCACATTTTGGGAAGCCATGTAAAATCGCCAGATATTAGTACAAAAGCCTATGAAAGGATGTGAGCCAGAGTACAATTAGCATAATGTTCAAAGGTTTTCAACTAAGGGAGTAGAAAATTTCAGGGATAAAGAAGACAATCTTTTTTCATTGGCACGCATGCTGCTATTGGCTTTCTGCAATAAGAAATGTTCCAGCAGTTTGAAACTCAGAATAAGACAACGGCACTTACCGCTATTTTCTATAAGTTTTGATGTATTCAATCTCTTTGAAGGCATGGAACTCAAAAGCCTCTGATAATCCGGAAGCAAAGACTGAGAGAGGAAGAAATAAACGGACAAATGATATTAATATTCTTACAATAGATTGAAGAACTCAATACAATGGTAGATAATGTGTCGTTGAGATCATTTTAGTTTAACTCTTCAACTAAGAAAAGAGGTAACATGTTTGTGATTCGTGCTTATATCGCAGAGCCAATCAGAATTCAACCTTTGGAATTGAGGAAGTATTTCGGAGATCCTCTGTTTTGCTCAGCCTCATACCAGAGAAAAGCTCATATATCAGACAACCTATGAGCAGAAACGCATAGGTTAAGTAGCATAAGAATCTTTGGCTAATAAGCAAAGAAATGACAGCGAACACAGCCATTTAAATTTCATATGCATGACTGCGCCAATATATGCTGAGACAGTATCCAATGTAATAACCTAAAAAGCATTTGACCCCCTAATTCTGCAAGAACTGCAGAGACTGGTACAAATCGGACAAACAAAACATGAAATAAATTACTGCCAACAGCTCATCAATCAAAAACCCAAGGCCGCACGCTATTTTAAGTTCTGATATTCAGGGCAAGATATACTTCGTTCACTTGTTTGAAGAAGACCATTCAGGCCACAATGCCAAGTCAAGGTAACTGTCATACCGTGTCCACGATTGAGGAAATAGAAAGTGTTGGTTCAAAAAGCTTGAGATACATTCATGAGAGCGGTCGCATTTCCTAAGTCTTATTTCCTAAGCTGGCCAAAGGCTATTTTTTAAACCAGGTACCTTTACCTTTCCACCAAAAGAAGACGTGCACCTGTGAAGGCCAAACGAAGGGTCAAATATCCATAGTCACGTCAGCGTGTCAAGTGTCTAGCACAAGCACTCGAGTAAAATGAAAAGTTCAAGTAACATAGCTCAAGCCTTCATCGTTACCATTAGCAAACCAAATTAGGATTAAACTCAACCCAACCACCGCATTGTCAAAGTTTGTGAAGTCAATAGTGACTGTGAATTGATACCCATCCTTGGGCAGCCCGTCATTATGAGTTATGACTCAAGTCATAAAGGCCATTAAGGCCATTACATCACCCGTATCAGCTGATATAACCATTACAACCATTAATTTTTATTTTTTTTATTGATAAATTATTTTAGCTATTTTGCATCTCATGTTTATAATAAACGTTTGTCAACTATGTTGTCCTTTTAGATCATATATGAATATTTTGTGCTTGATACAAATACAAAGCCAAAAGTTTAAGTGCCTGAGTCAATAAACACCTGAGTGAGCTTTAGGGAGCCCTAAAAACAATAAAGCTGCAACGACTCCAATCTATTATAGAACATCTGTAACAACTAGCTGCATGATTCAAAACAGTTACCACACACAACCACAAATGTTGTTTCCTCCTAGTTATCATTTGTCTGGTTGGCACATAAGTCTTTCAGTTTTTCCTGGGCATATTCAGGATTTTCTTCAGTTGAAGTATAAGAATTATGGAAAAAGGCTCCAAGCATAAATACAGGCGTAGTAGGCCCCAAGGATGCTGAAGTCAATCCACAAGACAGAAAACCTATTTTATGCAAGACGGAGTAGATTATGTTAGCTCTCTCTCTCTTCATTATACTACTTTCGTTTCTTTCAAATTGCACTTCTTGCCAACTTGCCTCTGCAGTTGTAGCTCACTCTTCTCTTGTCTATCAATAAGTTTCTTCCTTCATTAAACAAAAGGTCTTTCCATGAAAGAACCCAGCTAAGTCGTCTTAACTTAGCCAGGCATCAGACTTAAGAGCAAATATAAGGAGCAGACATAAGCAGGAGGAATTAAAAGACTCACCCATGCCCCAGGAATCAATCGCCCATGGGGGAGAGTTTCTGATGGCCACCCAATCAGACTTCACTAACTCCATTGGTTTGTATTGAGTACCAACAAGCCAAGCATATTGCTGCATTCCAAAGAAGATGGTAATCAAATAATAGTCCGGCGACATTATTTTACCGTGAAAGCAGTTACTCCATCCAACTCTAAAAGAACTCCAGGAAAAATAACGAACACATGATAGCAATTGCACACATCCAGGTAGACAGTGAAAATAATTCCACAAACAGACAAGACAAAGATCAAAAGCCCAGATGTCCCCCAAGACAAAATGTAATAGTGATATAGAATATAGAGTTACATCGCCCCACCTCCCATCAGCCTTTTTTTATATATAAGGATAGAATCCAGCAATATTTATCAAGTGCATGTCAAATCCATCTCCAAGTGAGGTGTGCTATCTTCCATCACTTGGCAATCACTGAACCTGAGCACTGGCAGTGGCAGGTAATATGAGTAAGACACCCAACCCCATCACCAGACGCAAATACCAATTCTAAAACTAAAACTACACCTTGAGAAGGTCTGAGCATCAGAGATCGAAAGAGGCTAAAGTCAGAAGCTCCAAATGCACAGGTATTCAAGAACACAAATATAACAGAAATCTGAATACACATCAATTGACTAGAACCAGATGACAAGTGTGAAGAAATTTCAGCACAGCAAACTTCAATATTTTCTTACGAATGAATCATAACCCATAAAATTTCCATCAATGTCCAACACAACCCTTTTCTCCAAAACCTTCCATCCCTCCCCCCCCCCCCCCCCCAAAAAAAAGGGACAAAAATAACTGCCTGTAGTCAATACAAAATACAAAGGGCTATGAATGTTGAAGGCTCTGAAACCCATCTCTCTCATGGCAATCCAAGCAAATGGACACAAAAGACATAAATATCATCAGATATTCAGATTCATTGAAAACACAAGCATGCAAGATAATTTTCCGCAGAACTTAAAATTTTAAAATTCATAAAATAAATGGCAAATTAATGATAACTAGAAAATAAAGACCACCAAAATTCAAATTCGGTAAAATATAATTGTTGAATCAAATTTTGGAATAGAAGTATGGAACTGATAAAATGTGTTAATGCATTACCAACATCGAACCACTGGAAGCTTCCTTGTTCCCATCAAACTCAGACAAAACATCAAAAGCATGCAACTTCCAGTCCAGAGTTGGAGTAACCACCACGCTGGCCAAGCAAACATTGGTGTGAACCTGCGGCAGCCAAAAAAATAATTAAAGAAAAAGTTACTCTATTGTTATGACATCTAATAGTTCGAATTTTCTTTCCTTCACATTAGGTAAGATGACCCAATTAGAGCTCTCATGACTCTTAGGGATATCTTAGTGGGAGAGACCTTGGAATGAGAAGAGAGTGATATGCATGAAAACATCTTCCTCCTTAGAGCCCCTAATTGGATCTGAACCCCACACTGTCGTGATAGAGGGTGGAGCATCTCCTGACCTGACAAAAGGATCATTCGGTTCGGGTACGGGTCGGATTAAGTTTGGATCGGGTCATGTTTCGCGTCAAGCAACAGTTCGGATCAGTTCGGTTTGGGTTGGATGAACTTCGGTTCGGGTCAACTGATGTTTTGTCAAATAAGCTTGTCATGCAAAAATAAGCAACTTTGTCGAAAATGTCAAGTCGGGTATGATTCGGTTCGAGTCAGTTCGGGTTTCGGGTCCACTTTCAGTTGAGCCTATTTTGGATGTCGGTTCAGGTGTGGGTTCAAGTCATTCAGTTCGGGCTTCGGGTCTCGGGTCAATTTTGCCATCTCTTGGCTTTTAATGCCTTTGAGATAAACTCAACCACCAGAATGATGAAACATGTAGATGCATTCATAGCTTCACTTTGAACATGATCACCAATGGGGCTATTCATCACAACATTAATTATGGAAAGAAATACCACCTCATTAGAGGCTGTAAGATCCAGCTACATACGCAAGATACAAAAGCTAAATAAATACTTGCAATTTTATCATCAGTACAACTGGAGTCGCGGGGAAACACACATGCTGGTTTATTAGAATCCAAAAATGCTGACACTTAAAGAGTAAACTCCCATGTTTCATGCTTTTTATTTTTCAGGGTAATGCATTCTCCTCCTGTAGACTTTGCCACTTGCAGGTTCTCCACTCAAAACCATCCTCAAGACAAATGATAAAGCTCCGAGCTGGGGGCAATATAAAATAGAATTATGAAGATGGCCAGCAGGCAGTTTGCAGAACCCACTGCCCTCCCACCCCTACACCCTTCAACCTCTCCAGTCACCCCAGCAAGAGACAAACTTGTGTTCTAATAATAATATCATAATGTAAGTGACAAAAACATCGGGATGGATTACACAGCAAATTAAATGTGACTTTTGTAATGTAATTGAGAAACAATAACAATAAGAATCATGTGGATCCCCCTTAAGTCACAGGCTCGGGGGAGTTCATATGTAGGCAACCTTATCTCTGCAAGCAGGAAGGCGGACTCCATGAGACCCACGTGAATTTTGTAGAAAACATTGTTCAGGCATCTTTTCAAGATCTTTTAAATAAAATAAATAAGGTAAATAAAGCAATAAAAACATAAAAATAAAAGTATATGTCAGAGAAGGAAGCGAACAGCATTGCAATGTGCCAGAGGACCAACATACCCTGCTAATTAATAATATTTTACAGAGTCAAGTCCCCAAACATTGCTATAGTAGAAAAGTGCAATTGGGAAAAACAATTTTTACAGAAATATTTATAAGTTGCGGACATCTATCCAGGCCGAAAGCTATAGAAGGGAAGTCTTACAAGCTTACAATCATTATTCAAGAAGCTCACGGCTTTAGCTATCTGGTGCAGCCCCCAAGCATAATACTCATCCCTGCCATTTAAAAGGGAGGAGAAACGACACATAATGCAAAGAACATTGTTATGAAGAGACTAGAAGATGATGAACAACCGTAACATCTTTCCTCATTCTTTTCTATACCATATTTGAGATGCAATGATGCTCTTGGTGATTCATCCATAAATATGCCAACTGCATAAACTATGAATAAGCCTCTCACATAGAGAGGACTGGACAAGCAAACAGAATGAAAGGTTAACATGTAACTAAGAGGAAAATTTTGAACTAAAGCAATGAATTATGCTTCAATGAAGTCTTCTGGATAATGGAAATCCTGACAACATACACAGGGCTGATGGGCAAACCAGAAACAGTAAGCCCTTTATCCTTGTGTTAATTATACGGGCGAAAAAAGTTACATAAAACCACTAGGCAAATAATACAATAATATATGAACAACTTAGAAGGTAAAAATTAGGAATGGCACATTGCACATACTAGAATCACAGAAGTGTACACTGCACACAACACATAAGCAACTGTCACATATTCTTCATGGATGCTGCAAGGGAAAAGAAGAAAAAAGGCTCCAGACTCTTTTTGAGAATGCTGTATAGTTGGAGTGCTGTGCTTAATAGTGAGAGAAATTTGAGTTTTTTTTTTTTTTTGGGGTGGATTTTGTAGATTGTATATTTGTATTAGGGAAGAGAGCTTGAAGGCGTAATATTTTTGTATCTGCCCCTTTTGTACATAGGTGACATAAAATATAGAAGAAGAAGAAGAAGAAGAAGAAGAAGAAGAATTGATGACAGAAGCCACGGAGTGACTTTATGGCCAAGTAAACGGTAAGCCTCATCCATAAGCATCCAAAATGGCCATATCTCCAGACTCTTTTGAGCCTTTTTGGAATGAAGTGTCTTAGCGTCCAAACCCTTTAAGATTGTCTTGCGTCAAGCCATGCGTACCTGGACTGAAATGAAAAACCTACATAACACAGGTGGGCAGGCAAACCGTTTTTCAAAGAACACCACAAACCCAAATGGCCACCCACCCTCTCTCTACAAACGAAGATACAAAAATAGTTTTAGCAATTTCCATGTGACACCCTCTAATTTCTCCATTCAGTACAATTTTTCAAATTCATAATCGAGATGTTACCCTTTTTGACAAACTCCAAACCACGACGTTTACTATTGATTTTGGCTGTTAAGTCATGAGGTCTTATATTCTCCTAGAGTGATATCAAAAAATGCCCCTAACCCATAAACTCCGCCATAGACTTCAAGCTCCCCCCCCCCCCAAAAAAAAAAACACAAAGACAAACAAGGACCCCGGGGGGGGGGGATAACAAGTAGCAGTCATCAATACCTTCCAGCAAACCTAATCTGAAAGCACGTCTAAAATCACTCAAGCAAGAAAATAGTAGAAGTTGATTAAACCATATGAAAGGCATTCCTGCCTTGTGCTCAGAAGGACTAAATATAATGCAAATTAGAAAGTCTCTGATGAGAATATGTGTGCATGTGTGTGTGCGTGTGTGTGTGTGTGTGTGAGAGACAGGGAAACCAAAGAAACTGGACACTAAGCACACATGGATCCCACAAAAGGAGGAAAAAATGGAGGGAACACAACTTACATCCCATCAAAAGACTGCATACAAAATCAACTAGTTCTAACGAAGAAGTACAAGGATCCTCCTTGTCCCAACAGCACACGGCCTTGATCCACCCATCCTTAGTGCTCTCAAGAGGTGTTATTACCATCAAACATTCTTTTGTTTCTTTTCGTAGATAATCCAGAAAATAGCAAGAAGTAAAGCCCAAATTGCTTTCTATTGAACATATACTTTAAAGTAGTCAGTTACCATTGTACTGTTAGCTAATGACAAACTTAATCTACCTGAATCTAAATCAAGCAACTTTTATCACGCAAAATAAAATTGGTGAAAAATTAGTCCACATTCATACCTCTGTTTACCATCTAGACCTAACTCCTTGATTTTGTCTGACAAAGGCATCACAGGTTCAGTCACAATATAGATCGTGACCTTTGCGGTGGGACCATCAAATGTTTCAACCTCAGTACTGTGAAGAAATGACAATATATTAGGATGTCTGACCTGCAAAAAGCCGCAATAGAATCATACACATAATGGTGTAAGATATAAATAAACATTTTTTAAAAAAGTTGAACTATGCCCAAAGGGAAAGTATGCATGCATGCAGGTACAAAAGTCCCAGATGCAGCAAATTGAAAGTAAAATCTGTGTAAGTCAAGTCTGCCTCTGTAGACTGAACTACAATCTGCACATGTACAGGGTAGACATACAATATTATGTCTACCATATTTGACTACTATAGAAGGTCAACTATCTTCACCTTATTATTTACAGCTATTTAATCCCTGAAGAACGAATATTCTATGTAACATCTAACTCTGAATCCATTGTAATTTTAATAAACATGAAAAGACCACAAATTGATACATTAGTAGCATTTTGAGACCTACAAGACACAGAAACCTAGACCACAATTGCCTGATTAATACCAGAATGTTGATTATTTGCACAAGCCAAATTTCCAGACTTGAAAAGTAAAATTGAAGTCTTCAAAGGAGCTTTGGTTACAATGCGTTTTAGCTAACGTGCCTAATAAATCCTCCTAATATATTAGAGAACATTGTTCACCGGTTCTAAGGTTACAACATAAAAATTACAAACATAAATCAAATATAAAGTATAAGCTAGAATTTACATGATATGTTCTGACTTCTAAGATGTCTAACATACCTTAATTTCCACGTTTCATATTACAGACATTGATTTTCTCCAGATTTCTTATTTCAGAATTCAGACCTTAATTTCTCTAAATTTCCATAGATTTCTCCAAATATCCACATATGTAGCCATATTTCACCAGATTTGGGGGCATTAGTTTTTCGGATTATGAAATGATACCAACCGAGGAGGGAGATTCAAATGAAAAGAGCAGACTCTAAATGTAGTCAAGAAGGAAATGGAATGAAATTGGTCTATCATAAACCTACAGACTCTAGCAAGGAGCGAGACTGCAAAAAAGGAAATTTCATTTCCCTCTCTCCTTTTCACATTTACTTTGGCATTTCTTAAATATAAATTCATAGATTCCATAATAAGTCGGGCAAACCCCACGCCATGGCCTCCACAATGATCAAATCCCTTTATTCACCACTTCTTCAGCTCAATGAGGCACAAGCGGCACACAGGAAATCACTGTGCCACTTTGCTGTGAAGAATGTTGTGAACGCAGGTGAACTGTGAACATGATGCACATTTTTTGCAATTAAGATTATATTAAGGGAACACAGGAAAATGTCGTAGAATAATAAACATAAAACATGTTATAAGCATATTGAACAGCCGGCCACGACATCCAAAAAACAGAAAGAAATGTCTCCACATACCGTGCGGAGGCGCTTCACCCCATTACGGCCAGCAGCTATATGACCGTCTTGGGCACCTCCTGATAGAGAGAATATGGAAACCGGCGACCCATCATCCTGAGATAACAGATCAACAACCTTAAGTACGTAAGCCCCAGTAATTTCATGTTTTTCGTCATTCAAACAAAGAGACTGTTGAGATTCACAGAGAGAGACATATACAAGAAAGGTACTTCCTTCAGTTCTCACGAACCAAAGATAAAATACAAACCTTACGACAATGACACAATACCATTCAGCTATGTATCTCACAGTGACAATTTTAAACTTTTAGGCAACATAAGCTAGGAAAGTAGAGTAGGAGGTCTTTTCTAGTTTCACAAGACAAAAACTAGTTTATGGAAAATGACACAGGATGGAGCATTACTTACATAGAAATAGCACTCTATACTAATTTGGAACCAGATAATTACGGATGCCGTGAAATCTATTAACAAATTATTACTATTGGTTAGGAAGCTCATCTGAGAAAATAGAACTTTTATGTATATTTTCAATGCGCCCAGGAACTGCAATATGTTTGTAGTAACTAGTGTATTATATAATGTATCTCCTCCACTCTTGACATGTCACCTAGGAAATTGCCCTTCCTGAGAAACTAGCTTTCCCCTCTTTAGTTATTTGCTTTCAACTGTTTCAATACTGCCAATACTAGAGAATCAAGGATTCAAAATGCGGTTTCCGTCACGATTTCAATTTCGGTCACGATAAGGCAAAATCACTCTAATACATCAATTGCGTTCCATATCGCGGCTATTACGGCATGAAACACAGTTTGTCCAGCTTCAAAACCTTTCCAATGTGGCTGTTTCGTCGTAGTTCAACCACATTTTGAATCCATGCTAGAGATCTACACTTTTAACTCTCAGAGTCAGCTATCCATAAGAATTTTAAGGTCCTTAGATTAATTGTGCAATTATTCGGTCAACTAAATGAAGAGGCGTCAAAGTCGAGATTTTACTCTGCCTTGTGCTACACGTGATGCCCTACAAACATCTTCCTTAAGCACTATCAAGTTCATATCTTAACCCACCACACAAACGACCAGACTCGTGTAGAGTCCATACTATCCAGTATCCACCATAAGCAAGCCCAAGCACACAAACCAATGATTGAGAGGGATA
Organism: Carnegiea gigantea; assembly: GCA_029747015.1. NCBI lineage: Eukaryota > Viridiplantae > Streptophyta > Magnoliopsida > Caryophyllales > Cactaceae > Carnegiea > Carnegiea gigantea. Next base: position 84,504 of record JAKOGI010000479.1, on the reverse strand, counting down.
AAATTGGACACAGCAGTCTGAAGCTAGTAACCCTTTCTTCATAACTACAATACTCAAACCAGCTTACCGCAATATTAAAGCGATTCAATTATCAGACCCAACCCATAAAGAAATCCCAGTGGTAATAATCTTCAGACCCTCCACCATGAGATATGTCGGTGGTTCAAAGTTCAAACCTCATTTGCCCCTCCTTATCACACCTTCCTGCAAGTGGATTCCCCAAGCCCAAGTGGGCCAGACCATCTGACATATCGGATCATATAACCATTCATTTCTTAGAGAACAAGACACTCATAACCCATAAACCAAGCCAAAAACCTGAGAAATATCGCTCTCATTAGGAGGGGCTAGCAGTTCAATGTTCAAGTTCACCACTACTGAACCTTCACCCCTTGCCCCCACCCCCCACCGCCCCAAACCAAAAAAGGGGCACAAGTACATCTCCTTAGCCTGGTAAGCTGTTTGGTGTCTCATTTCACATCTAAGTCCTAGAAGAAGCACCCCTTATTCTAGTATTTTGCCTTAGGCAACAAGACACTCGTAACCCGCAAACCAAGGCCAAAACCAAAGAAATACCAACTTCATATATTGAATTTTAATTTATCTACCACATCCAAGAGACATCTGAGTCTTGCAAGAGGTGTGAATGCCCAAGTATAATCCATCAACTATTACTATTTACACCACTAACTAATCCTACTGCTCACCATTAGGGGCTTGATAATTAAAACTGCAGGTTATGGTAGGTTGGGCTACATGTTCACTAATAGCTTGAGCCTCACACCATGTCCAAGCAGTGCAAGTTGTCATCCATGTGTCCAACTACCCAAACACAACTTTCGAACACTCAGATCAAGTATCAGTCCAATTTTGATCGAAGTTACCAATTCAGCTTACAACGCCCATTGTTCAGCGAAACTATAACAAAAGACATGTTATAACCATTAAATGCACGGCTTTCATCTTGGATAACAGCCATTGCAGGTGCAAACCATAAGCTCCCAAACAAAGGAAATAATATCTACGCCCTAATCCACACCTACCGCACAAGTATCAATCCAAATTCGGTACATTCATCAACATCGACCCACACAAGAAACTGCAGCAAAGATTACGAGCATGATGCACTAAAACCGATGGGACACTCCAAACTAAAAGAGATTCCCACAAAGAATAACGACAGAAACAATATGAATTCCCCCCCCCCCAAAAAAAAAAAGCTGAATTTGAGCAGTGGTGCTGGATCAACATGTGAAATTACGATGAGCATGATACTTGATTGATCAAATTCAAATACAAGAGCACGTAGAGATTAGGGACCTTGGATGTGCCGCGATTGTGAGTCCAGGAGCCCCAAGCAGAGGAGTAAGGTTCGCCGATGTTGTAAGGGAGATCCTTGACGCCGGTGCCAGATCCCGCAACCACACCCTTCAAGAATTTGAACATCTCTGCCTTCCAACCCAATACGATTGATCTCCTGCTTCCTGGGTTGGCTCCCCAATTAACTCGTTCTAGATGAGAGATAGAGAGAGATAAAGTGGCGCTCGATCTGTGCGGGAAAGGAGAGCAGGAGAAGAGGAAAGGCCGAAGCTGCTGTTCAAGTTCACTTGGATTTTCTTTGTAAGATGGTCTGTCCAAACTTCTGACATTTTGTAATTTGGGTAGATGAAAAATGCCCAATTCATTTCAGAAGCGGTAGATTAACAGTGGTGTATAATGATCCCCAAAACAACTTCAAAAAATATATGACAAATAGGGGTGTGCAAAATCGATTAACCGGAGTTTTAGTTAATCGAAAAATCAATTAATTGGTTTTTCGGTTCAAAAATATTTCGAACCGTAAACTGAACCGAAAATTTCAGTTAACCGTTTTTCGGTTAACCGAAAATTTCGGTTCATCAAAAACCTGAACTGCAACCGAACCGAAAAAATCGGTTAACCGACTTTTCGGTTCAGTTATGGTTAACTGTTCACAAATAATAAAAAACAGATACTTTCTTATATGTTTAAATTCTTTTATAAAAGTGAACTTTGGTTGTCATTTATAAATAATAAAAAAGTGCACTTTCTTACCTAATTTTTTTTATATATAATTTTTTAAAAAAGCAAAGTTATTTTCGTTTCGATTAACCAGCGGTTAACAGAATTTTCAAATTGTCTGAATCGTAACCGAACCAAAAACTAAAATTTTTTTTCTGTTTGGTTAACTGGTTTTTTGATTCAATCTTTTCAATTTTCGGGTTCAGTTTTTTTGCACACCTCTAAATTGACAAGGGCATAAATACAATTTTGTTGTAATTTTAGTGTTATAAATACGAAAAAATCAATTAGACGGGTCAATAAATAATAAAATCTCACACCTTCGTATCAATGGTGAATTAGTTTTGATAACTTGGAATGTTATACAAGATAAGTTATATTAGTTAATCATAATAATTGACGATATGAATCTTAAGTAAGTATAATCAATTGTGGATTTTATAAGAAAACTCAACAAGAGGGGGGCAGAAGATTCCAAATAAAACCCATTGATGGATGATTACAACCTCAAAATTTTACACGAACCCTACTGGTGAAACATAAGTATATAATGATGAGTTAAAGGTTTTGTCAACCCAAACTAATCATATGGTGTACTTCGAATAATACTTAAAATCATCTTAGACATTATCTACTTAAACTTAATAAGAACGTGTTTCACAGAAAGTGCACATTCAAACTAACAGTATGTATTTAAAATACTTCTTTTTCATTATATACATGGACGAGTCATCGATTTTTCAATAAGAGAAATAACCTTTAACAAAAATGAACAACAATCAATCATGATTTTTTTCCTTTACTCTTCTTCATTTTTATTTTTACATATTTTCTAAAGACTTATTCCATCTTGTATTACTATTGTATTTGATTGAGATTGTTAGAAAGTTGACTTTAATTAGTTTGACTTATACTACTATTATCCAACTTCTTTACCATGTTATTAAAAAACCTCATTCCATCTTGTATTACTATTGTATTTGATTGAGATTGTTAGAAAGTTGAGTTGAATTAGTTTGACTTGCACTACTATTATCCAACTTCTTTACCGCATTATACCTTTTCAAAAAATGATAAAATCTACAATGCTTAAGTAGCAATGTCAATTGCTATTATTGAATTCATTAATTGAAAGTCATACGATATCTACAATATAAATTATGATTATTATGCAGAGTAAACTACATGTATCCTCACTCATGGCATGAATGAACAATATTTTTTTTCTCCGGCAAATATTGATTTCGTTAATTGAAAGTCAACGGCATCTACAATAGAAGTTGTGATCAAACGTCTTTATAATTAAAATAACAAAATACATATTTCAATTAATAAAACTAATTGATATACTTCTGAACTCTCTATTTCTATCTAATTGCTACTTCATTATACAACTTTTAGCATAAAGTAATTTATAAAGCCGGAGTAATATTTCTATAAAACGGATTAACCTACTACCATAGTTCAAATTTGAAGAAGTGGTGACAGATGCAGATCCATATTGAGATCAATTAACAATTAAATCTCAATTGACCAAAATAACAAGGAATTAAATTGTTAGATTCAGTCCAAAAGTGAGCGCAAGTAACATCCATAAGAAGATGGTATAGAGAAACTCTCGCTGATTGAAAAATATTAGTGTTTATTGAAAGTAAAACATGTACACAAAACAAAAACAAATAAGCTATTAGACTTTTCATCGGCAAAAGGTCAATCGTAGTCTGACCCGTAAAAATTAGAGAGCATGTTTGGGTTTGTTTAGAAAAGTAAAGAGGATAGAGGATGCTAGGAATGGATAAGCTAATAATTAAGTCAAATAATTCATAATTTCAAAGCAATGTTGTGGTAATTATAGGGGGACAAACTAGGCGAAATTGTGTCAAGTGACCATTGTACAATATTTACTCAATTAAGTGTCACTTGTTGCTCACTAGGGTCTCTAGCCCCATAGAAATATTTGAAAGGAGTCTATAATATCATTAGAGCATTCACAGTTAATTGAAAAAAAATGAAATGCAGGCTCACTTATGTCACTTGTCCAAATACTATGGGAGGAATAGAAATTTGGCACGCATGGTGGAACGATGCCCAATTCCACCGCGCAGGCCTAAGTTTTTTATTTTTAATATATTTTTGTCACTTTCTTTTTTTTTGATTAATATATAATTTTCACACGATTGAAAAAAGGGGTTGTGTGTTATGATGTGGGTATTTGATAATTTTTTTATTGGATTATTCAAGTTGAAATTTCATAGGTCGGAGGAGTGATAAAATGTAAGTTTCAAAAATTTGGATACTTTGCTGATGTGGGAAGTTTGAGTTTGAAAAAATGAAAGTATGATTGAGAATGCTCCTAATGATGAATGTGCACACCTTTTCATGATTTTTTTTTTTTTGTGCAGTAAAATGATTAATTTTAGAAATTTTAAGGAGATAACATTGTGTTATATTTTAATAGAAATAGTCGTGCACATGTAAATACATATAAAATTGATTATAAGGCACCTAATATTTCTATAATCAATGAGAACATAGTCACATATGTAGAATTTTTTGTATTAGTTATGCGAGATCTTACTTTATCTACAAGAAATTAAAGAGATATGTGCAAATTAGAAGTCATTTATGTAAAATTTTAAACATGGTACGCAAAACATATACCTTAATATTAATGCCATTTTTCATTGAACCAAAGCAATGGGCTAATTTTTAATCTAACAAACCTTATACTGCTGGACCTCGCCTTGGCCTTGGCCTCAACTTCTACAAACCTCAATTTTTAGCCCAACATTAATGCCATTGTTGCGTAGAACTCTAGCGCCCCCCCCCCCCCCCCCCCCCCAAAAAAAGATCACTGTCCATGCTTCGAGTGGAGATGAGATTGAACTTCCGCATTCTGCCAAATGCCACCTAATCACCGTCTCCACTAAAGCTGGGGACTGGGAAGGCTGAGCGGCTGAGGTCCCATATTTTTGCCCAGGGCCGACAAGGACACATTTAAGTTTTGTCCTTTAGCGTGATGAATACCAACACCACCACTCATGCACCTTCTGGAAGCAGGATATTATGTTGTACTAGGACTACTGCTGATTGTACCTTTCCTCGTCCTTGTTTCCGCATCAATGGCGGAAGGAACCTCTGTACGTGAAAATCGCCAAGATAGCTCTGTTCCTGAAAACCGCCTAGATTTTGGCAAGCTCCAATACGGGTACCCTCTCTCTCTCTCTCTCTCTCTCTCTCTCTCTGTGTGTGTGTGTGTGTGTGTGTGTCTTCCTCCCACTTCCCCCCTTTTCATGTTTGAATCTGTTCACTGTGCTTCCTCCACCGTATTTTCAGATGTGAGCATTACAGAAGACGATGCAGAATTCGAGCCCCTTGTTGCAATCGGATATTCACCTGTCGCCATTGTCACAACGACGCCATGGTTTGTGTCCTCTTTTTCCTTCTCCTTTCTATGTTTCTGAACCCGTTGATTCTCATATTAGCTATTCTCATGAGTTATGCTGCCGTATTTTGAAAGTAGAGCTCATTGAGCGACCCCATGGAGCGGCATGAGCTTGTTCGCCAAGATGTTACACGAGTAAATTCTTCGCTTTCATCTCTCTCTTTGCCTATTATGTTCTTTCGAGCTTGTTCAATAGTATTAGTGGTTGATGGCTTTTGATGAGAGGTGCGGTTGAACTTGACGATGATGCAGGTTGTTTGTGCTGTGTGTGATACCGAGCAGCCGGTGAGAGTTCCTTCCCACTATTCCTTTCTGCCTTGGTTGAATTTTTATGCACCGACACGCCAATTTTAGATATTATATCAAAATTTGTATGTCATATTGCTATAAGTACTGTTCAACCCGCGTTCTTACATTCAAAAAACATCCTATGTTGCCTAGTTTAGGTGGAAAAATATTGTCAAGTTGTATTTAGACCTTGTTGGAAACCCATCGGAATTGGCGTTCGAGCCTTCTTTAACAAAAGAGGGAAAAGGAAGAAAAAGAGGAAAAAAAATTATAGCAAAAGTTTGATAGAGCTTAGTATTACATGGTACAATTGGACGATGGAGTCTGATGAAATGATAAGACACCCATGATTCTATGTAGTGAAATGTAGACACTGTTGCGGTTCTAATGACAAGTTTAATGTTGTAGGACCAGATCCCTGTGAATATAAGATACTGTACTGAGTACTGGCAATAATACAGTACAACCAGGGTTTCAGTTCCCATCTGTAAATGTTACAGGATTGAAGTCCTTTTTTTGTTCGTAAGTTATCCTTTCTTTTTATAATCAGATTTTTGTATGCTTTCTGGCAGGTTGCTAAAGTTTGCTCTAACTGTGGAGTCGACATGGGAGAATATTTCTGTGAGGTGTGCAAATTCTATGATGATGAGGTACTGGGATTGACTAATTGGCTTTGTCATTTGATGACTTCAATGTGGATATGGTGATTAGTGTATACTGTCAATGCATGATCTTAGAATGATTGATTCTGGTTGTCACAGACTGATAAAAAGCAATTCCATTGCAATGAATGTGGGATTTGCAGGTTAGTTAGCTCCGGCTGTGTTTTGTCGTTCTTGTGATCCTAATTTGGCTTGTTCATACCAACTGCCATCCTTCTTTCAATGTTGAATTTCAGGGTGGGTGGTCGTGAGAACTTCTTTCATTGCCAGAAGTGTGGTATGCGTTCATACCCTTTCCTGAGTTCTGGTTATCTGAGGGTGAATTTACTGTGGATCACTCTTTATATTTTGTGTCCATTCTGGGACTTCATTTTGTGAGGGGGGTAGGATGGCTCTGGAGATCTCTAGCACTGTATAGTTGAGATCTAGACGAAACTCTTAAGTTTAATTGGTTGGATCGCTCACTAGTCTACTTACTAGTTTGCATGTGTGTATGTATGCTAGAGGCGATGTAGTCTGCATAGCCTACTTCGAGGATTTTGTGGCTTTTGTTTCTTATTTGTAAAGATTTAGCTTTATGCTGAGATTATGAAATTGATGTGGAGCTCATTTGCCTTTTGGCATGGTTCCTTATGATCTTGGAAAGCGGTTGCTGATTGGATTCCAGAGAAATTTTCTAATATTAGTGCTTTGGCTTCAGTTGGGAGTGAGCTGTGAAAGTTTGCCAGCCCCCTGAAATTTTCTTCGACTCTCTTACATTTTCCATTTCGTCCATGAAGCAATGCGTAGCATTAGTAAGTGAGTATGAAGCAGGTCACTAAGAGTCCGTGAAAAAGTTGAATGGTTGTTAGCAAGTCAGCATGAAGGGAAGGCAAGCTGTCATATTGGATACTTGGACCTCTCATTGGACAGGGGAACTGGTGAATCTGTGTTTGGCTCAACTCTAGCAAAAGCGTAGATAACTGATGCACTAGGAGATGCAGCGAATCTTTACTTACCTTGGGTACGTGGTTACATAGTCCCTCTTTGCACTATTGGTGTCACATTTCATTTTCTGCTGATTCTTAGTCTATTTTAAAACGGGATTTATTTTGGCACAAGTCCGAGGGACAGAATCTGAACCAGGTGCACAAAACTTTGTATTCATGTATTGTAGTTAGCAGAGCAAGGCAAAGCGGTCACACAATTCAAATGGAACATAAGATATCTCATGTCTAATTAGTACAAGTTGTGTAAGACATGCCAAGTAGAACATATCTTCGGCGAGAACTGAGGGCTGTATGTCTGCTCTGAGTGGCACATCTAATAGCTAAGTATTTAAGCTGCTACATCTTCCATCTCTATCTCCTTCTGGTAGCTATTTGGATTAGACTATTTTCCCCTGCTTAGGCTTTTGCTGGGAAATGATTCAAAATCTTTGATTGAAACTTTTTTTTCCTAATTTTGTTAGTCTGTTTCCTAAGTTTTAGGCCCTATTAGTAGTTGCTTTCTTTAGCAAAAAAATCATATTATTGGAGTAGTGGATTAATTGACCCAAATTTTTATCCTTTGTTAGTTTTGTCTTAGCCTACAAATATAGGTGGTTGTAGTTGTTTATTTCATCCAGTTTAAAAAGCGTAGTGCTGATATTTTTTGATCTCCATGTTACTTTCTACCTTTTGTTTTTCTCTTCCTCTGTATTTGCACAACAAAAGTGGTATCAGAGCCATTAAAAACAAAAAGTGAGAAGGGCATGTGCAAGCCTATGTTGTTCCTCAGGAAGGGTAAATTAAGAGAGAGAGGGCCACCAAATGACTACAAACCTAAGAGTACCGATACAGAGAGAGAGTCTCAAATACGGCGAGGCAAACACAAATTGCATGGAAGCTATGGCTAGAAATGTTTCAAATTCTTCAGCTTAGCCTCTAATTCCCATATTCAAAGGCGAAAAATATCATCTTTGGAGTCTAAAGATGAAGACTATGTTCAACTCTTAGGCGTTATGGGATTTGGTGGAAAGTAGGTACACTGAGCACCGACTCAACCAGACCAAACCAACAACTACGATAGAGTCGCAAGGAGGGTGCAAATGCTCTATTCTTCATCTAGTTAGCATTGGTTAATGAAATTTTTTCGAGAATTGTAACAGCTACAACTAGCTTCCAACCAGGCGCGAAAAATTTTGAACCAAGAATTTTTGGGCTACAATTGTAAAAATATAGACTCTTAAGAATTTTTGGGCGACAATTGTAAAATTACAGACTCTTCATCGTGAATTTGAAACTTTGGTCATGAAAGAGAAATTTTTGTCCAAGTTTAACCAAGAATTTTGACCATATTGTTGTTGCAATTGAAGAATCTAAGGACATATCTACCTACACTTTTCATCAATTGATGAATTCCTTGCAAGCCCATGAAGCGAGAGTTAGTAGGTGCTGTGATTAAATTGAGGAAAAAGCTTTTTAGGTGAAGGAGGAGACACTTGGAAATACTGGTCGTGGCTGTGGTTTTTGGACTATTGTAAGAAGCATGGCCACACAAAAGCATATTGTTCGCAGAAGCAGAAGGATGAGGCTAGCCAAGCAAGTTTTGATGAGAAAACAATCGAGGACTATAAGTTGCTAATGACCCTTTCTTGTGAAAATGAGTCTAATGATGTCTGGTTTTTGGACAGTGGTTGTTCCAACCATATGTCTGGATCACGATCTTCATTCAAGGAACTTGATGAGTCCCAGAAATTAGGTGACACTGGGAGACAACAAAAAAATTCAAGTGGAAGATACAGGTATTGTTAGCAGTATAACCAACAAAGGTAATACTAAGATTTTGCAAGATGTGATACTTATTCCGAGTTTGTCTCATAATTTTCTTAGTGTTGGGCAGTTAATGGTTAGATGGACATTGCTTTATTGGATATAAAACCTCTGGCCAACTCATTGCTAAAGTTCTAATGACTGAAAATAAATGCTTCCCTGGAAGTCTCTTTGGTCAAGAGGCATGCTATGGTTGCTACTTGCTAGTGATGATAGTGAGAGTAGATTGTGGCATTTACGTTATGGGCATTTGATTATTAATGTGCTGAAATTGTTAAGTATTTTTATTGGTTATTCTTTTGAATCCAAAGCATATAAGCTATATAACCCTATAAATGGCGAGATACTATTAGCAGAGATGTAGTATTTAAGGAGACGGCAAAGTGAGATTGGAGTGAACAAGTGCAACAAAATATTCCTTTGGAATTGCCTTCAGTTAAAAGAGAAGAGCCTCCTGCCAGTCCCCTATCTCCTCACCAACTCTAGCAATACCATTCAATGATGAAGAGCCGAGAAGATCAACAAGAGACAGATGGACAAAATATGCTGATAATGATAATGTCATACATCCTGCATCTTTGCTTTGCTTGTTTCAATCTAAATGGTGCAAGGCTATGGAGGAGGAGGTGGTGGCCATTCAAACTTGGGATTTGGTAGCCTTGCCTAAGTGAAAGAAAGCTATTGGACTTAAATGGGTGTTCAGAATCAAATATCATGCATATGGAAGCATCCAAAATCATAAGGCAAGGCTTGTTATGAAGGGCTATTTACACCAACACGGTATTGATTACAAAGAAACTCTCTCGTGTTGCTCACTTTGTAACCGTGAGAATATTTTTAGCACTGCTTGCTCAATTGTCTTGGCCTGTATATTAGTTTGATGTGAAATTTACATTTTTGAATGGTGAACTGGAAGAAGAAGTTTATATTTCACGGCCTGAAGGTTTTGTAATTAATAGCCAAGAAGATGAAGTCTATTATGCGGCTTTAAACAGCCCCTGGGAGTTTAGAATTTCAAAATTGATTCTTACTTTCAGGAGAATGGTTTTAAAAAAAGCATGAATGAGCCTACTTTGTATTTCAAGGGAGAAGGTGAGAATGATTTTGTGGTGGTATATCCTTATGTTGATGATATGATTTACATGGGTTCTAGTGAGTCTGTTGTTGTTGAGTCTAAAGCTTGCATGGTGAATGAATTTGAGATGTCAGGTTTGGGTCTGTTACATTATTTTCTTGGTCTTAAAGTGAAACAAGGTGCAGATGGAATTTTTATTTCCCAAAGAAAATATGTGTTGGATCTTTTGAAGAAATTCAAGGTTGCTTTCACACCCATGAATGTTGATGAGAAGTTGTGTCGTGATGATGGTGTTGAAATGGCAAATGTTGCATATTTCAGGAGTCTTGTTGGTGATTTAAACTATTTGTCTCATATAAGGTTGGATATTACTTTCTCTATCGAAGTTGTATCCAAGTTTATGCATAATCCACGCAAGCTTCACATTGGAGCTGCAAAGAGAATTTTAAGGTATGTTGCAGATACAACCAATCATGGAATTTAATGCTCAAGAGTGTCAAATGTCAAGTTAATTGGCTTTACAGACAGTGGTTGGACCGGAGATATTAATGATAGAATTAGCACATCGGGTTCTATGTCAACCTTGGGTTTGGTGTGATTTCTTGGTGTTCAAAGAAGCAGGAAGTGTTTGCCTTATCAACTTCAGAGGTCGAGTACAATGCTGCAACTGCAGCAACTTGTCAAGCTGTTTGGTTAAAAAGACTTCTTTTAGATTTAAAGCAGAAGCAAACGGTGCAACTGAAATTCTTTGTGACAACAGATCAGCTATTGCTATGACAAAGGACCCAACTTTTCATAGTAGAACCAAGCACATCAACATTCATTATCACTTTATTTGGAGTTATGTTTCTACTGGAGAGATTGTTTTGAAGGCATGTGATACAACCGAACAAGTCGCTGATATTTTTTTACGAAGTAGCTTCCGCAAGCATAGCATGAATTCCTCAAAATGCAGCTTAGGAGTTTGCAATTTTGAAGGAAGGGGGAGTGTTGAGAAATGGTTCAATCTTTGACTGGATCTTTTTTACCTAGTTTTGTTAGTTTGTTTCCTAAGTTTTACGCCCTATCAGTTGTTGCTTTTCTTTAGCCAAAAAAATCAGATTATTGGAGTAGTGGTTTAATTGACCCAGATTTTTCTGCTTTGTTAGTTTTGTCTTCGCCTATAAATTTAGGTGTCTGTAGTTGTTTATTTCAGCCAGTTTAAAAAGCCAAGTATTGAGAAGTAATAAAGCAACAACGACTTTATTTTTCTCTCTCTCTGTTGTTAGAGCAATGGTAATGGCAATAAGGTTTTTTTTCAAGCCTTATTCTGCGCCATCTTTAATGGTCTTGTAACCACCACTTTAATAGTCTTGTAACAGCCCCTTTAATGGCCTCATAACAGCCACTTTAATGATTTTGTAACGGCCATTTTAATGGCTTTGTAACAGCTATATTCCCTCTATAAATAGAGAGCTGAGCAGCATGCCTCCTCATCCTTAACACATGCACTTCTCTCCTTTCTTCTTCTTCTCTGCCTTTCTGGGTTCATATGCTGCATACTTCAAACTCTTGGCCGCGAAGTGCACGCGTTCAAGAGTGTTGAGTTAACCTTGGGGAGTAACCGGCTGTATCGATTTGCACCGTAGTCGAGCAGTAATTGCTTTCAAGGCAGTGGTTTATCCACGACTCAGTTTATTCTGTCGATCTTCTAGCCATTGTTATTCTCATTATTCCAACAATTTGAAAGCAATTAATCTGCAATGGCTGTATCATTCCCGAAAAATCTCCTTGAACTCTACAAAATCGAGCCCCTCGATGGAACTAAATATAAACGTTGGTCCCAGAAACTACTCCTATGCTTTGAACAACTCGAGATTGATTATGTTCTGTCCTCAGAACATCTTGACGAAGACAACACTTCTCAGTTTACTAATACTAAGAGCTCTCTATCCACTCCTACTGCCCCGAAGACGCCTGTCATCCCACTAGATAAGTCTGCTAAGAAGAAACTGGAAAAGGACAATAAACTGGCTCAAAGCTACTTGTTGAATAACATGTCGAACCCTTTGTTTGATCTATTTGTCAACTTCAAATCTGCGAAGACCATATGGACCAAACTGGAGGCCAAATATGGTTCGGATGATGCCGGAAAGAGGAAATACGTCGTTGGCAAATGGTTGCAGTTCCAGGTCGTAGATGACAAACCAATTATGGAACAAGTTCATGCCTACGAGAATCTATGTGCTGAGGTGATGAACGAAGGCATGAAGATGTGCGATATTCTACAAGCAAATGTACTGATCGAGAAATTTCCGCCATCTTGGAGTGACTGCAGAAATCACCTGAAGCACAAAAAGAAGGACCTAACCTTACAAGAATTGATCACTCATATGAGGACTGAAGAGGCGAATCGACTAAAAGATAAGATGTCTTCCCTGTCTCTAAATTCCTCTAAAGCTAATCTTGTTGAATCTTCTGTGCCTTTAAACAGAGACAGGTTCAAAGGAAAAAATAAGAGGGATCAGAAGCAATCCAAACCTCAAAGTCAGTTGAAAAGAACAAACAGCAAGATCCAGAAGCAGAAGGTTGTCTGTTATGTTTGTGGCAAATCGGGCCACAAAGCATATTAGTGCAACCTTCGCAAAGGAGGACCCAGTCACACAAACCAGAAGCCTACCGGATAAATTGCTGCACAAGCCAATCTGACTGAAGATACTGAGATCTTCTGTGCAGTAACACTGAAGGTCAACCCAGTGTCTAATTCCACGGAGTGGATTCTGGATACTGGAGCAACAAGACATTTTTGCGCCAACAAAGATCTGATGCATGACTTCGAAGATGCACCTGATGGCGAATATGTCTACATGGGCAATGCTGCTACCGCTGGAGTCATGGGTAAAGGGAAAGTACTCCTTAAATTTACTTCTGGAGAATCTCTATGCTTAAACAATGTGCTGTATGTACCTTCCCTTCGTAGAAATTTAGTTTCGAGTAGTCTCCTTGATATTATTGGTTTCGAAGTGAACCAGAAGGTTGGAAAAATTGTTATTCTTCGCAATGGGATTTTTGTTAGGAAGAGGTATTGTAGTGGGGGCTCTTTGTTTTGAATGTTGCTTCTGATGTTGCTAATGGAAATGCTTCTTCTGTCTATATTGCTGAGTCTGTGAACTTGTAGCATGGTAGACTTGGTCATGTTAATTATACTTCGATAAATAAGTTAAGGAACATGAGGTTAATTCCTAACATCACAGAAAAATGTTTGAAATGTGACATCTGTGTTGAAGCAAAATTTGCTAAAAAACCGTTCAAGTCCATAACAACTAGAAAGACTGAGCTGCTTGAACTTGTGTATTTGGACTTAGCAGACTTTAAGAACACAGTAAGTAAGGGAGGAAAGAAATGGTATATTACCTTTGTAGATGACTTTTCTAAATATACTAGAGTTTACCTTCTCAAGTCTAAAGATGAAGCTGAGGAATCGTTCTTGAAATACAAAGCAGAAGTTGAGAATCAGTTAGGCCGAAAAATCAAGAGACTTAGGTCTGACAGAGGTGGAGAATATGATACCAACTCCTTGACTGATTTCTGTCAGAAAAATTGCATTATACATGAGAGTAGTGCCCCATATACCCCTCAATAAAATGGCGTAGCTGAACGGAAAAACCGTACCCTTAAAGAAATGATGAATGCTATGCTTATTAGCTCTGGGTTGCCTGATAATATTTGGGGGGAGGCTGTATTAACTGCTTGCTTTATCCTAAATAGAGTTCCTCACAAAAAGCTAGATCAGACCCCATATGAACTGTGGAAAGGGTATGCTCCTAATTTGAAATCTTTGAAAGTGTGGGGTTGTCTGGCTAAGGTTGCCTTACCTAGTCATAAACGTACCAACATAGGCCCTAAGACCTTTGATGTTGTCTTTATTGGCTATGCTCAAAACAGTGCTGCTTATAGATTCATGTCATTGAGTGATTATTTTATTTCTGAATATAGAGATGCAGAATTCTTTGAGCATGTTTTCCCTTTGAAAAAGAAAGTGCCTAATGTGGTATCTGATTCTGTGCCTGAAAATGTGAACTTGTCTACTTCTAGTTCTGATGATAGGGTCGTAGTGACTGAACCTAGAAGAAGCAAGAGACTTAGAACTGAAACCAATTTTGGGCCCGACTTTGTTACTGCATTCCTAGTAGAAACCTTAAACAACTTGGACATAAATGTCATAACTGAAGAATTGGTGTCCATTTTCTTGATTGAGGAAGATCCCAAAACCTATCAAGAGGCTGTGAGGTCTATAGATGCTACCTTCTGGAGAGAAGCTATTAAAAGTGAAATAGATTCTCTCGAGTCAAACAAAACATGGGAATTGACTGACCTGTCTAAGGGTTGTAGACCTATTAGCAGTAAGTGGATCTTCAAAAAGAAGTTGAGGTCTGATGGTTCAATTGATAAATATAAGGCTAGATTGGTTATTAGGGGCTTTGACCAGAAAAAGGGCATAGATTATTTGGACACCTACTCTTTTGTGACAAAAATAGCCACTATTAGATCTTTAATCGCTTTAGCTGCAATTTTTGATCTTGTTGTACATCAAATGGATGTCAAAACAGCGTTTCTTAATGGTGACTTAGAGGAAGAGATTTACATGACCCAACCTGAAGGTTATGAGGTACTTGGTCAAGAGGACAAAGTGTGTAGACTGAGAAAGTCTCTTTACGGTCTAAAGCAGGCTCCCAATCAGTGGTACGAAAAGTTTGATAGCTCTTTAGTGCAAAATGGCTTTGTTGTGAATTTGTCTGATTCATGTATATACTCAAAATTGATTGGATCAGATTGTGTACTTATATGTCTCTATGTTGATGATATGCTGATCTTTGGCACGAATCTGCTTGTTGTTAATGAGACTAAAAAGCTATTGTCTTCTCTTTTTGAAATGAAAGACATAGGAGAAGTAGATGTAATCTTAGGGATTAAGATTCAGAAAACCAACATTGGCTTTTCATTATGCCAGTCACATTACAATGAAAAGGTGTTAAAGAAATTTGACTGTTTTGATGTAACACCTGTGGGAACTCCTTATGATCCTAGCATACATTTGAAAAAGAACAAAGGACCTAGTGTGTCTCAAACTGAGTATGCTAAAATCATAAGAAGTGTAATGTTTCTCATGAACTTTACTCGTCCTGACATTATCTATGCCGTCAGTAGGTTAAGTCGCTATACGCATAACCCTAGCCAAGAACACTGGGATGCACTTCTTCGTTTG
Organism: Carnegiea gigantea; assembly: GCA_029747015.1. NCBI lineage: Eukaryota > Viridiplantae > Streptophyta > Magnoliopsida > Caryophyllales > Cactaceae > Carnegiea > Carnegiea gigantea. Next base: position 68,957 of record JAKOGI010000479.1, on the reverse strand, counting down.
CTTAAGTATCTTAGAGATACTATTGATTGGTGTTTGCACTTTAACAAATTTCTTGCTGTATTAGAAGAATATTGTGATGCAAACTGGGTTTCTGATAACGATGAAATAAGTTCTACTAGTGGTTATGTATTTACTCTAGGTGGGGGGCTATTTTGTGGAAGTCTGCCAAACAGACTTGTATAGCCCGCTCTACCATGAAATCTGAATTCATTACTCTTGAGTTGGTAGGTTAGGAAGCAGAATGGCTCAAAGGTCTACTAGCAGACGTGCCACTCTGGGAAAAATAGGAAACACCTATTTTCCTACATTGTAACTCGTAGGCAGCAATAGGAGTGGCGCACAACAGTGTTTATAATGGAAAGAGGAGACACATCCGTATCAGACACAGTGTGGTGAAACAATTGCTGAAACATGGTGTCATATCCCTACAGTATGTGAGATCCGAGAAGCATCTGACGGATCCTCTTACTAAAGGGTTGACAAGGTGAGTAGTGCTGGAAACGTCGAGGGGGATGGGACTTAAGCCTATGGTTTGAAGTGATGTGGTGGATACCCACTAGTGGTCAAACGAAACCATATTAATCTTCAAGATGCACTACCCTCCTATCCCTATGGCGTGTGGTAGTGCTTAGAGGATGAGCTTACGCTCTTAATGGATTCATACCCATTGTGGGGGTGCTAGTGAGAAGCATTTGATGAATTCACCGTTTGATGATTGTGAGGTTGAGCTATATTATGCTCTTAATTCCATAGCCGTAGTTATGGTGGTCTATGCTGAGATAGACTTTATGGAATTACTTACGTAAGCGTGAAGGTTAGGCTGCCTTCCATGAGAGACTTAGGCTATCTCTCTAGAGCGCTTATGAGACCCAAGATGTGCGCATGGTCATAAAAGCGCTAGTATATCCATCGCGGAGTATGCAGTGTTTTAAGGGTTGATATGCGTTGTGGGGGTCTCAATCGAGGTCTTTCTAGTTCAAGACTTTGTTCAGTAGCTAGACTATTGGTTGTTGCCTCACATCACTAACGTGTCAATTTAAATCGAAAGATATTGACGCTTAAGCATCTGACCCTCTCTTGCCTAAAATTCTTTTCTTAAACTGTTTTTCCTTGTATGCCATTAGTGGGAGAATGTTAGAGCAATGGTAATGACAACAAGGTTTTTTTCAAGCCTTATTCTGCGCCATCTTTAATGGTCTTGTAACCACTACTTTAATGGTCTTGTAACCACCACTTTAATGGTCTTATAATAGCCCCTTTAATGGCCTCATCACAGCCACTTTAATGGTTTTGTAACGGCCATTTTAATGGCTTTGTAACAGCTATATTCCCTCTATAAATAGAGAGCTGAGCAGCATGCCTCCTCACCCTTAACACACACACTTCTCTCCTTTCTTCTTCTTCTTCGCCTTTCTGGGTTCATATACTGCATACTCCAAACTGTTGGCCGTGAAGTGCACGCGTTCAAGAGTGCTGAGTTAACCTTGGGGAGCAACCGCCTGTATCGATTTGCACCGTAGTCGAGCCGTAATTGCTTTCAAGGCAGTGGTTTATCCACGACTCAGTTTATTCTGTCGATCTTTCAGCCATTGTTATTCTCATTATTCCAACATCTGCTACTTTCTACCTTTTGTTTTTCTCTTGCTCTCAATTTGCACAACAAGGCTGTTGTCAAGATGAAACTGCCTCGCCGGAATTTGTTATGCACATCCAAGCATTCTCCAAAAGAAAGCTGGCTTGGTCACTGTTGCTGAGTTATTTCTAGACCGCATCGTGCTTTTCTTTTTATTTTTTTTTATGTACTTGTTTTATTTGGATCTTTTCATGAACGTGGATGTTCTCTTTGTTTTCTTGCTTTGTCACCTTCCTTCTGCCTATTTACAAGACACTGTTATTTTAGGGTATTATGGTAGGTTGGATGCCAATTCTTTTATCTCATGATGTGTGCGCTTGTGAATCTTCATATCAAGTTAATAAGATCGTTTTTCTTCTTTTCTTGGGGGCTCCTTTTTTTTTTGGGGGGGGGGGGGGGACACGGTGCTGTCCATATCCTTGCAAACTCAAGACTTGTAATTTTAGGATTTATCCGGCAGAAACTCATTAAAGGTATCCCTTATGCAATTTTTTGGGTGATCTGAATGGTGTGAAATGGGAGAGTTTAGATGTCGTTAAAACTCAACTTGAGTGCTTTAACTATAAGTGGCTTAAAAGACTTTGTACTATTGGCTTCTTGTCTTCTTGAGAGAAGGAACCTGCTTCCTCTTAACTTGATGTGGCATTATGGGACATAATTAGCTTAATTTTAGGATGCATAAATAGCATTGATTCCTTTCTATTAGCCCCCCTGCCTCCTGGGAGGAGAACTATAATGATAACTTTAGGGGGTTTATAGCATAGTTTCCATGATGTTCATATGGAAGTGCAGGTTCTTGCTACTCTGTGAGTATTCGTGATAATCACTTGTGCGTGGAGAATGCCATGAAGAATTGTTGTCCCATATGCTATGAGGTATAATACTGAATTAACAAATTTAGCTGTTCTATGTCAACCATATTTGCCACTGTACAATTTTGTAGCTTTTATGTTCTAACTATGCATGTTCTGCTAGCAGTATCTTTTCGATTCAGTCAAAGGGACAACAGTTATGAGATGTGGACATACAATACATCTTGAGTGCTATTACGACATGTTAAAACAGAAACAGTAAGCGTATTGTACCTTTGCTTTGATTTCCTTCTGTTTTCACTTTTACCTCTTTCGCTGTTGATCTTCAGAGGTTTCTATTGAAATACCTTAATTTCAAAGAAAGTCTGCTCAAATGGGTCGGATCATTGAAAATTCTGGAAATGCCAATAAAAGGTTCTTTTGTCTTGGTAGATCTCTAGTTGGGTTAAACTACAATGAGCCAAAACACAAGAAGGCCAAAAGGTTGCTCTAATCTTAATCAGATGATATGCCATTACTGGATCTGGAAAATGATGTGCGTAGCATACTTCTGGTGAAAACATATTCTAGAGAAGTCGCTTTAAACAAAATCCCTAAATTTTCTATGGTGAAAATAATGTCCTGAGGGCTCATCATTCCTCTGCAAGCATACCATATTGCATGTACCAAAGATCAGAGAGTATGCTAGATAAGCTGAGGGGTCTGAGCTTCTCATTCTTTCTATACTGAGACAATTTATTCCCTCCTTCCCTCTTATGCAATTTTCTTTGGTCTCTAGAGAGTGGAGGTAGTTTGTTTTTTGGCGGGTTATATTTGTGAATGTTTAGAATCCCTTTGGGCTTTAGCTTGTAATGTTAGTCCAAAGGCCTATGAAATTTAGCTGTCTCTTCTTTAACATGGTTCCCATGGCCTTCTTGTAACTGTTGTCTGATATGATTCAGTGGTTGCAAATGATCAAAGCTGTTGTCCGTTACTTTTTTGAGAATCAGAAACAGCGAGAAAGCTTTCTCTTTATTTTCATCAGCTAGGTTTTGTTTATCATGCAAGTTATTTTAATTTTCTTATTTTGTGACTTGTCATTGTTAATAGTTTTGCAAGAAAACTGTCTTCGTGGAACCTAATGTAAAGTGCTGCCTACGTTATGCCAATTTAACGTCTTCTTATGAAAGTAGGGTGACATGAGTTTGTTTTGGCTGTGAGCTTGCCAAGCATAGTTCCTTGTATTTTCACTGAAGAAGACACCGGGCTTAACATTATTTGCCTTTCCTGCCCTCACCGCTCTGCTTCATTTATTTTCCCCTGATTTTCCCTTGTATCTACTTCATTGGTTTTGTTGAAGAGTGCCGCGCCTTTGTTGAATTAGGTATCGGTGTCCCATATGCTCCAAGTCAACTGTGGACATGTCCAGAAACTGGGAAAGGCTAGATGAGGAGGTATGTTTCAAAAAGATTATGCATTTTCTCTTAGTTGTTAAAGTTAGTACTGTCCACATCCACTATTGTTCCCTTAATTTTTGCCGAATATTTTATGCTAAAAGTATCCATGTTAAAATTATCGATCAGTAAATATTGAATTCATCATATTAGCGTTTGAGGACTAGAGTAGATACCTGTTGTGATCTATCTGAACGGTTTTTTCTAATTTTCCTCATTAGGGTTTTGCTTTGTCCCACTGTGACAAATGTAGTCTACTACTAAGAGAAGTATGTATGAGAGTTGATGTGACCCATTATCAATCTTCCTAAGCCTTGCTTTGTGCAGATACTGCCTGTTCTTTAGCATTCTTTTGCTTTTCATCTGAATCATCAATGGTCTTGCCTGAGATGCTAGTAATGTCTATGAGATGACTCGCTGTGTAACTTTAAGCTTGATCGATATGGTTAAATCAAAAGGCAAGTGTAGGTTATGAATGACTCTGCACATTGTTTTTTTCTGCTAGTTGGCTGCCTAGGTGGTTGTATGTCTTATGATTTTTTTTTGATCAGGAAAAGAATAAGCATATAACATTAACAAAAGGCTGGATGCAAAGTTAGCATCCTACAAAAGCCTATACACATCCCATATGCACACTATCCACAAAATCTAAGAGATTAAGAGAAGAGTAACAAAAGATCCCTTTGTCCCAAAAATAGAGAGGTTTGATGAAATAATCTTTAAAACATTGAAGCGGCATCTCCACACCCTTAAAGACACTCCTATTTCTCACGCCAAATGCTCCAAAAAATTGCGTGAGGAAATAATATGGCATTCTTCCTTTTCACTTTCCCACCAAAAAAGCCCTCCCATACATAAAGGTGATCCGAAATAGAATTGGACATAACCCAAGAAACTCTCAAGCAACTAAGGGCTAGATCCCAAAGAGCTTTTGCAAAAGGCAATGAAGTAGTAAGTGGTTCATCGATTCTACTGCAGCGTTGCACAACGGGCACCGGTTCACCAAGATCTTACCCCTCTTTTGCAAATTATCGTAAGTCAAAATACTATCATGAGCAACCTCCCAAACAAAAAAAGACACTCTAAATGGAGTCAGAGATTTCCAAATTATCTTCCGTGGAAAACACATTCCCAATGTTCGATGCAAAGGTGAAGAAGGCACAGAGGCAAGTCTCAAATAATAAGACTTCACCGTGAAGCTCCCTTTAGGATTGAGATCCCATCTGACTGAATCAAGAGAGGATTGCCTGATAAGAATCCCATTCAGCTTAATAAGCAAGCTTATAAAGGAGGCGTCATCTACTAAGGCATCACGAATAAAAATAGGTGACCAAATACACGACCCAGATGCAGTGTCACAATATGCAGCCACAATAGCTTCTTTATTCTCCGCAAGAGCATACAGAGAAGGGAAAAGGTCCCTCAAAGGAGCACCTTCACACCACCGTTATGCCAAAACAAAATGGTAGAGCCAGAGCCTACCTCAAAAGAAAGATGAGGAAAAAATCTATCCCATCATTTACAAATAAACCTCCAAAGGCTTACTCCATAAGGACCATTAGGTCTAGAGGGAAACCACCCAAGCTTTTCCTCACCATATTTAGTACAAATCACCCTCCTCCAAAGGTTAGTTTTCTCATTCATGAATCTAAGTAGCTACTTACCAAGCAAAGCCTCATTAAAGAGCTCCAGGTCTCTTAACTCTCAACCCTCCTCCTGACATGGAAAGCTTAACAATATCCCATCTCACTAAATGATACTTGAAATCAGCACCAAAAGAGGGTTGTATGTCTTATGATAATGGTTGCATTAATATGTGGACAGATTTCTATGACTTTCTTCATGTTTACTGTAGATTGCAGCTACTGCCATGCCTGCAGAGTGTCGATATGAGGTACTTCTTCTCCCCTTGGTTCTGTTTCTGCTAGATTACTCTAAAATTTTTCCTACGTTTTATTTTATGTGAATAAATGAAAATGTCTATGCCACTCTTCTTTTTCCATAGAGGAAATGTTTCCGATTGCTCCTAGGTATCATCTTCCAACTTCCTATATTTTTTTTTTTTTTAAAAGAAATTATGATTATTGTAAGCTAAGAGAACAAATAGATGTCATCTGTAGTTACCGGAGCACCTATGGCTACGTTGGCCCTTTTCTGCGGCTGAGTGATCTGAAGCCTATTAGGCTGATTTATGTGACACGAGTGATATTCATATAGATAATTCTATATGACCATTCTTGGTAACTGTGTTTGTAATCTGTAAACTTCCCTCCTAAAAAGAAAAACTCCAAAAGAAGAGGGGAGGGGGGTGTCATGAATGTCTTATGGAATTTGAACAATTGGACGTCGGTGAGGGTCTTGAGGCAATGTGTTAAGTGCCTCTGGAATCCATTGGGTATGTGCTTGTCGAATCACTCATTCTGCCTATTGCCATCCATAGAAGGGCATGAGATTTACATAAATCCCTAACAAGGTGGAAGTTCATTCGTTCAATAAGTTGAATCGTTGCTGACGTATGGAAGAGAGTGCAGGAAAAAAATAGAACAGAGCTTGCATTGTTTTATTCTCATTGTGAATTTAACGCATTCAATTCGACCCTAAACAAAGCTTCATATGGGAATATGAAGCAAATCCATTGTGGGGATCTGATTTGTATCACTGTCACAACTATTTGGCTTTCCTCTTATCTTTGTTTTCCCATTTGCCTTGATTCTAATCCATCCAAAATTCGATTTTCTGCATCTGTGATAGAATCCTGAAATGGGTGCAAGCAATGCATCAGTTTTGATCATTTTTTTTTCCTATTAAAATAAGACGCTGGGGCAAGATAGCCTACCTAGGGTCCTGTCATGGTTACTGCCAAATGGGGAAGATATTGGGAGGAAAGGGGGGATGATATCTGTTTAGACCTCTTTGATGGTGGCATTGTTACAAATACAATTGCCGCCACTTCATCACCTCATTGGTGGTTGAAAAAAGTTCGCCTTTTTTTTCTAATGGCCATTGAGCTGAAGGCACTAATTTGCAAACAAATCTGGCAGGTTTTAGTCCTCTGCAATGATTGCAGCAGCACAAGCAGAGTGAAATTTCACATATTTGGGCACAAATGCAGCAACTGCAATTCGTACAACACTCGCGTAACTCAAAAATTAGATTCTAAGCCACAGTCGTCATCAGATGGTTAAACTTTAGTTTGTTCTTTTCGGTTTTGTAACAGATTGTCTTTGCTTGGGCATCATCAAGAATTCAAGGATTAGCCCTTGCTTGTAATTGAAGTTGCTTTTAACTGAGTCTTTAGGTCCGACCTTCTGTATCTGTCTGAGACATCTCTTTGATAGCTTCTTTTACAGGTTAGTTGTATTCTTCCTGACCTGTTCACACCCTGAGGTTGTGATGGGATTTGTATTTGATGGTCCTTTGTTTGAAATGGTTAGCTTTCAGTTCCACTGCGTCTCTGTGTTTTGGGAAATCATCTTGCTGGTTGTCCAGCGTCACTTGCACAAAATTGGTTTGGACCATGCTTCAATCCTTTTAATGCTGAGCGCTAGGCGTTCCGAGTTTGATGTAGCCTTGCAGGCGTGATTGGCGTGTAGCATTTGTGCGGGTGTCACAATTTTGTAATTATATTGGTGGGAGACACTTAAGGTAGCGATTCTGGGTGTGTACGTTATGGTTAGACCCGTTCATGAGTTTGTTTTGGTTTTTTATGCAACAATTGTTTTCACTATAATGCACTTTGCTGCTACGGATGATCTTCGATAATTCTATGGTACATACTCATGTACTTAACTATATATACACCTATACAAGAAGGTGTGTACCATGCTAGAATACATACGTTTGTATCTAAGAATTTTTAGGGCATAGTGTACATCTTCTCATATAGGTGTGTACATAGTTAGGTGTATGGGTATGTACCATAGAATTTTTGGATGATCTTGGCTAACTTGTGAAAATGTCCGAAGATAATTGCCAAAAACGTTTTTAACGTCGGGATGGAATGTTATAAGATTGTAGTCTTTTCCAGCTCATTCTACCTCTTTTAGTTTCTTATATTTTTTTCCCTTTTTTTAACTCTTATGGCTTGTTTAGTTTTATGTAATCAAAGTGGTAATGCAATCAAAATAATAATGGTAATTTCATTATCATATTTGGTTACCATTAAGGAATATAATTAAGATTGCATTGTAATCACATTTACCTTAATCTATGCAACTATAATTATTTGACTTTTCCTAAACAATTGTGATTGTATACCTTAGAATTAAAGTCTATCTAACTATAAGGTATTATATTTGGAAACTTTCTCTCTCTTCGCTCCATTGTTTCTCCACTACTTTCCCTCTCTTATTATTTTGACACTATTTTTTTAAAGGTTTGAAATCCTCACAGCCCTCTCTCTCCTCTTCATATTAGATAAAGTTTGACCTAAATTATAATTATATTATTGTAACTGTACTTTTATACGTTATAGATATCATCTCTCTCTCTCTCTCTCTCTCTCTCTCTCTTACATCATCATCATCATCATCATCTTCTTCTTCTTCTCTTTACTTGATAAACTTGAACAATATTACATTATTGTAATCTAAAAGAAATAGAGTGAAGTAAGTTTCATGTGAAATATTGTAATCATGGGGATAAGATAGTAGATAATACTTATCAACAAAGGTACAAATAATTAAAATAGGCAAATATAAAATGTGAATTGAATTGTTTAAGTACTTCAGGTCATGTGTAAAATTAAGTGTTGTTTGTAGATGAATTTATTCCATTACACTTGTAAAAATTTTATAACCAAACATTACAATGCAATTATTATCCCATTTTATTACACTAATAATTGCATTACATGATTGATTTCATTGCATAGTGATTGTATTACTTTCAACCAAACACTACATTAGTTTCTTCTTAGATGTAACTTTCTTTTTCAAATTGGAAAAAAAAAAAAAAAGATTTTGAATTTAACTAATATCATAACTAATACCAACAAGATTATAAGATTATGGTCTTTTTCAGCTTGATCTAAATTTCTTTAGTTTCTCATAGCTTTTTTTGTAACTTATAGCTTCTTCTTAGATGTAACTTTCTTTTTCTAACTTAAAAAAAACAAAATTTGAATTTAACTTATATTATAACTAATATCAATAAAATTATAAGATTAATTAATTATAATTCTTTATAATTTATTCTTTTTTTAAAGGTTTCTCGTAACTTCTTTCAACTCTTTCTGATTTCTGCTCAGATTTAACTTTCTTTTTTCAACCCAAAAAAAAAGCCTACTTCAAATTTAACTTGTACCATAATTATCATGCCATTTAAGTCTTAGATGGTCCACGTCTCCACGATGGATCACATCAGCTGCCCGGTCATCGTAGCCGTGGGCCGCTGGTCGAAGAATGTATGATGGGTTTTGTAAAGACACCCTTTCCCTATTCTTAAAACATTGAAAATTGACTGCATGTATACCCAAACTACGTCTGATAGGTCCTTTGATTGAAGTTGAGCCGCAAAGTGTGAATCGAATCAATTTAATTGTCAGCCCCATCCACGTTAGAAAGTAACGATACCAAAATCCAGTCCATTTCCCGATGATTACGTGCTTTGGTTATTACTGATAGTGAACTACGAATAGAGAGGGGAAAAATGGCAGAAGTCCAAGAGCTTCAGTAGCCAACTACGTGGCATCACTGGCACAGCTTTAATTGGTTGTCTCTCTCATTGTCTGGAAAATCCATCTGTGCCACTGATTGCGATGTTATGTTCATCAGTTGATTCTTAAGTCAATGTCAAATGCTAATGACGATGATAATGAGTTGCTTTCCGTGTCATCGACAATGAAATTGAAGTAAGCCTCACGAATTTACTGCGTCATGGCTGACGCTTTGCTCGCATTTAATTCAAGAAATGACAGGTGATGTCGAAGGGAGCATTTGCCCTGTATTCAAAGGTAATAATTAAGTACGTTTGTAAAAGATAAGGTTATTCATATTTAAATTTTTTTAAATTTTGTAAAAATAAAATTTACTTTGAAAGCTATTGCTATTATCATATTTGTTTTAGAGCATATTTTTTTAATTATTTTTTTTAATGTATTATCGTCAACTTACTTTAATTCGTTTCAATTAATTTTAATTTTTTAATAAAAAATATTGTAGATATATGTAAAAGAAAATAAGAAATCGATAAGGAACATTAAGAGATCACAGTAAATGATAAATATTTGTAAGTACAATAGAAATTAAATAATATGTTATTATCATAGTGAGATGCTTTGACCTAAGAAGAGTAATGTGTATTGTCTAACAATTAGACCTTAATTGATAAATACGTATGCTGTTGAATGCATCATGCATGTTACTCGATATCAACTACTAGATGTACTTTGAATATTAAGAACATAGTTTCAATTAGGATGACTTCTAAATTTATTTTTTTTATAATTTATGATTCATATGGTGATGCTTTGATATCAACACACTATAATTTTGTATGCACACACGCTTATATTACTTGATCATCAAAAAAGAGTGTGGGCCTATTCTATTTTGCATTTTGGATAGATAGATAGATGTAAGGAGCTATAAGGAGCTGTAAGAAGTTGTAAGAATGGATAGAAGGAATTGTTGAACAGTTATATAGTATAATTTGTTTTACAATGAACGTTTTGGATGAAAAATAATAATATTAAAATAATATGCTTATTAATAATAAACAATTAATTAAGTTATATTACACAACAATAAAATATATTAATCCCCATAAATTTGGTGAATAAAATTTCGTCCAAGATTTTTTATATGAACATTAGTTTGATCGAATAAGTAAAGTATAACCAAAAAAAAACTTTTTGACAAAATTGAATACAACTCTTCCAATAAATTTCTATTTTAAGTAAATAATTTTAAATATAAATAAATGTATGGTCATCTATAATAATATATATTTTATGTCGAAACTCAAATATAATTTACGTCGTTATATTATGTTTTTATGTTTATGTAAATGTTGTGTTTATAAGATATTTATAAATTTTGTATATTGGTATCATTAAAAAAATATACATATTTTTGTAACTAAAATAAATTAATATTATAGAAAATTTATGAGATGTAAGAAGATGTAAGGAGATGTAAAGAGATGTAAGGATATGTAAGAAGATATAAGGAGATGTAAGACGACATAAGAAGATTTAAGGAAATGTAAGCTCTTAACTAAATTCTAAAAAATGCGAAATAGAAGAGGACCTGTGTTATTCACCCAAACCCACGCAAAACATATACCTTGGATATGTTACAATTAATTATGTGATCATCTGTTACAAATTTCATTTCTTTTTCTAGACAAGCTGTAATGGGAGGAATATAGTATAATACGCAAAAAAAAAAAAGAAAAAGAAAATTTATATACATTTATTAAAATAAAATAAATCCGCCTAATCTTTTGACACTTATTGCTCTCATAATTTTTTAAAATAATTAATATTTTTAATAAAAAGTTAACCCCTTAAATTAATGTCATAATTAATGTGATTACAAGAATTAAAAAAATAAAAAGAATGTCGTGTGTCATAAATAACGACCTATTATTTTTTTGGCTCAATGACGGCTTATTGTATATAAAAAACTTGTTTTCCAAAAAAAAGAGATAATGTTCAACTAAAAACTCATAATAATTAATTTAATTTAAGACTCGTAAATTTTTTCATGTACCATGCGGATATAGGAGCATTAGGTCTCATGTACTTGAGTAAGTTCTTTCTTTCTAATTAATTGTTTGGCCCCTTTTGCCTTGTTGGTATTCACCCATGATTACTTATTTTGCATTGATGATGAAAATGACTCATTGGCTTTATAATTTTAGTTATGTGTCCGAAATTGGGTGACGTTCACAGAAATCAGATGATGGCGCTCGCAGTAGCCAATTCTCACGAGAAAGAAACAAGGGTTATCTAATTATGAACAATTAGGGACCAAAAAAATTCAAAATTGTCAACCTTGAAAAATCGTTAAGGAAGTTATCGAAGAGACACGAAACTTTTTAGATCTCATTAAATTAGAGCAATTAACTGTTATTTTTTTGGATTTTGGATTCTTTATTTTACTAGAGTCGAATTATTGTTAGCTCAACATATAAAAGGTGAAGTCCTAACTTCAATTACAAATTTTCTGCATTCACAAGACTCGAATCTGAGACCTTACTTAAAGAAAAACAAGTGTCAAACTATTTGAATCAACCTATAATGATTAGAAAAAATTAACTCTAATCTGCAGCATAATTTTTTTGATAAAAAGTAGTCAATTTACGTTTTTGTATTTAACGCTCAATTTATGTTTAGGCAGTTTAAGTAATAAGCTTACTATTTATACAGTCAAAATGCAACACTAAGAAATAATTAGTGGATGAATCTCATTTAGGAGCCAATGTAGATAAGTTTGTAATAAAATTGTACATTTTGTTAATAAGAACTCAATAAATGACTTTGTTTGTCACAGATAAAAATACAGAAGAGCCAGTTAAAGCCCAACATTTGTTGATCAAGGAGATAACTTATTCAATTTTAAAATTATGATAGAGTAAAAACCAGTATACGATTTAGAAGTAAATTTACATACAGTATGTCTTATATGAGACCGTCTCATGATAACATAATGTGAGATGCGTTTTCTACGTCATCAAGTGCAATTAAAACTTTCACATTTGTTGGCCACGTTTGTGGTACACACATTCATAAAACTGATAAACTTCTATTTTGACCTCATTCTAGCGCATAATTGCTTCCTTTATCCTGTTATTTTTATGTTGAATCTCAATGAGAAAGCGTCAAACATGTCTCCTTTAGTTCGTATTATGCTTACCTGGCGGTATTTCTTGATTTTTAGGAGTTTTGCTAAAAAGATGAGAAATCTAATGGTTTTCTATAAGAAGGAAGACACTGGGGACGGATTCCGATGAAGAATAAGAAGCACCAGGAACTAAGGGAAGCACAATTGAAGGCTTCGAAGGGAGCACGATCGGCCGTATGATCTGGCACGACCATGCTACAGGTAGAATCATAACCCGTAGTTATGCACTGTTGGGCGCACTGGTGCGCACCGGTGCATCGAGGCACGACCGTGCGTCGTGTCTGCTGTCGCGATTTAAAAGCAGTTTTTCGGCCATTTTTAGAAGATCCTTGGTTTTTCTTTGAAGAGCACTCTAGAGAGGCATTTTGAGGGTTTAGTTTTCGGAACTTTTTGCATCTTTCAAAGAGTTTGGCATCATTGTAATTCATTTTGACGATCAAGCCTTAAATCAATTCAAGTTTGTTTCTCTATTCCCTTCTCTATTGCTATTGTTTTCTAGGTTTTTGGTGTTCATCCATGTCTTGTGAATTAGGGTTTGAAGTTATGCTTTTCAATATGTGTAGAGGCTAAATCTATAATCTTATGTTGGGATTAACTCCTATTCTGCTGAATTGAATCTTGTTGTAGATTACTTGGTGTTAGAGTATAAACATATTTTTGGACCTTCAACCAAAAGCTTAAGCTTATGGTTGAAGGCCCAGGAATATGTTTATATTCTAACACGCCCCCCTTATGCGAATGCTCTTTGGGCTTGAATCGTGGATGCTGCAAAAACTCCCTTTGCCTTGCGTAATAAATCAATATGGGGGCTATTGAGATTCGAACTCGATATATTTCGCTCAGAAAGGCTCTGATATCATGTTCAAGAACCAACTCAACCAAAAGCTTAGTTCTTGAACGCTTGTGAATATTTAAACTTTTGGTTGAGTTAGTTTTTGAACACTTGTGAATCTTGCCTTTGTTGCGATTTGGTTTTCGCTTAGTATGCCAGGTGTTTGTTGAATTGCTTGAGAGAGCTTTATTCATTGTTCTTGATCAGGATTTAAAAATCAATAAAAGTTGAATCCTTTATCTAGTGCGGCTTTGTGAGCAATTGAATTTCTTGACGTGAAGACAGTTAGGGCTTTAAGTGGGAGTTTGATTAATCAATCCTGTGGCTTTGACAATTCTAGTTTTTCATAAAAATAAATAACTAGAGTTGCTTCCGTCAGTCTAGCGACCTTTGAAAGAAGGCGTAGACGTGTTTCAATTCATAATCCTTCCAATCCAATCGTTTGCGTGAGTAGGTTTGCATGTTCTAGTTTATGATTCATAAAGTATAATAATGTGGTGAACCCCAACCTAAGGTCTTTATTATTCATTGAATTCGTCAAATCTGTTAGCATACAGCAGATTAGAACTGCTGTTCAGTAAACGGCATTCTGAGTTGTTTTGCCTAGATTGAGTGTGCAAACTAGTTATGGTAGTTGAAAGCAAGTTTTCGTACTTGCCAGTTGCTACCTACAGCTGCGCTGTGCACTTGCGGTAAATTTAACGTAACAAAGATCCTAAAAAAATTTCTGTCTCCTCAATAGCCTGCATGGTAGTCTCACACTCTCTCTCACATCCCCCTCCATTGTCGTTTTTCTATCTCCACCCAACCTCGTTCCCCATCATCAACCCTGTCATTATAATCTTCAACATTATTGCAGTCATCCAATATATTCGTCCCCCATCGTCGACACCATCATCATCATCTTTGCTCCTCTCTGTGTCAATTGTGAATACCATGTTGTCCCACACTGTTGTTAGTGAAGGTGCTATGAAATGGTTCATAACTACTCCGAAATATGTTTTTTTGTGAGCACTGTTTTTGTATTGTGAAATTTTAATTTGGTTTGATGTATTATTTACTATAGAAATAATGGATGTAATGGAGGTCCAATGTGAAATGTTGGAAATACAAGAGGGGATGTGTATATCAATGGAAGATAATGATATTTCAACTTTGTTAAGGCCTTTTTGCTTGTGATTTTGATTGTGACTATACGAAACCCTAATTAGTTGGCTAGTAATATGCTTGACCGGAATTAATGAGAATGGGTGAAGTTGGGTGCGTAAAATATTGTAACATCAGTATTTATTCATTGTTTGTATAACTTTATTAAAAAAAAAATGGTACTATATTCATTTGGGACTTGGGTTGCGAATAATATTGCAACATGACTACTCAATTATTGCATCTATGACTGTATTCATAAAATTTTGTTTTCAGATAACATAGGTAGGACTAATAACAATTTTAATGGATAACTAGTTACATTTTTAATAGGAGCTTATCTAATATATATGGATAGTAATATAGTGCATATGTGTTAGAGGATAAACATATTGCTGGTCCTTCAACTATTAGCTTAAACTTTTAGTTGAGTTGATTCTTGAACATGGTATTAGAGCCTTTCTAAGCGAGAAGTCTCGAGTTCGAATCTCAGCAACCCTCATATTGATTTATTGCGTAAGGTCGGGGAGCCTTTGCAACATCCACATTTCAAACCTAGAGGGCATTCGCGTGAGGGGGCGTGTTAGAGGATAAACCTATTCTTAGGCCGTCAACCATTAGCTTAAACTTTTAGTTGAGTTGGTTCTTGAACAATAGGTGTGTATACTGATGAGTTATTTAAGTGGACCGCAAATGATATTTGTAACTGGTGACTAATATGATCGATTAATTACTTAATTTTGTACAATGACATGGCAAGTAATATATTACTATTAATATGTGTAATGCATGATTGCCTGACTGGCATGTGAACTACATTTTTTTTGGTAATGATACATCACTATCTCATTTTTGCATGTATGATGATAACAAAAAAAATTTCCATGTGTCGTAGTAACAATGACCAATGACAATATAAAATAAGACTCATTACATCTTCAATTGGTGACTAATAAATTCATTTAGTTCTTTTGTTTGTAAAGGAAACCCAAGCCGTTTTCAATGGGTGACATTTGGATATAATGGTTAGTTAATTATGACAGTATGAAAGGTAACCAAACCCATTTTCAATCAGTGACTATTATGTTTATGTAATCTTAACATTCTAGAAGATAACTAACACCAATTTCAATGGGTGATTGTAACCCTTATCTAATCATTTCATCTTGAGGGTTAATTAACAATATTCTCAATGAGTGATTGTACTAACATTGTATATATTTTGTGTGCAGACAACCAAAATGAAATAGATTACTACCGCTAGCAATCGAGATTCATGAGTCAAATAAACCCCTAGCAATTGAGCACCAATAGTCAATTCAAGATTTGAGCGGATCATTGGTTGGACATTGTGGGGGGCACGATTGATGATATATTTGATTTATATCGCTGACACTCACGTGTTGTTGGTTTTAGTGTAAGAAAATCAACATAACAAAGAACACACAATGAAGACAAGAAAGCGTCCCAAAAATATTTGTACTGAACAACGTACTACAATTAGGTTTCACTGTTGACATGGAACAATGAAATAGCAATGGCGCATTAATTTTGGCAACCGAATTACTAGTATTATTGGTCACCCAATATTATTAGTCATCCATATAAAATATGAATATTATTAGTCAATAGTCACCCATATAAAATATTATTAGTCACGCATCTAAATTATTATTGGTCACCTAATTTTAATAAAAGCAGTCTTAGCAAGGTTGAAAATTACATAATATTAGTTACCCAACATAAATATTATTAGTCATACATTATTTGTTATAAGAACTAAGCACATATGTTGATTAACAACAAAGCAAGCAGAACATATATCAACGACCAACATAAATTAACGGCAAAACATATATTGATTGAGTACAAACAATGATAGCAATAACACAAATAAGTCCTATCAAACGAATTGTCTTAAAATTCGTCTATATTGATTGAATACGAACAATGGTAGCGACAACACGAATAAATCATATATTGATTAAACATGGATAGTCACAGCCCCCGGTAGATTTTTTATAAGTAAGGTTTAATGAAAAATTTTGATAAGCAAGAGAAACTTGCCAAATCCTTGAAAAAAAACATGATTGGAAATGACTGAAGAGTCAAACCACTCTCTTTAATTGAAAAATGCCACATAAACCATCTCAGAAGAACTTAGCACGAGACGTTCTCATACAATTTGCGGAATTACAAGAACAATTGCACGCAAGTTGGCTTAAATACGTATCTCATGTATTCACCATTAGCTAATAGCCTAACAGAATGTCCTTTTTATACTCCTTCCAACCCATAAATAAAATTACAAAAGCCAGTCAAACAAGCAGATACTGGCCTTCGTTTTTTAGGTTGGGCACATTATAAACATGAAAAAGTTAATAACTACGTACAAACTATCAGAAAATTCCTTTAGGTTATTAATTATAAAATTCTTAACCTAATTTTTTTTTTCTTGATTTAATGCTCAAATCATATATATTTTGAGTAATATTAATTCAATTGTGGAACGTACAAATTAGTACGAAATAGAGCATTGACCAATTAACAACCTATCAGGGTTGTTTGGTTTAAAAAGTTAAATTGGAATAGTTAGGAGTGAACTCAAGAGATATAGGCGTGATTTCTAATTCCAAACATATGAGTTTATGTAAATTAGTGGTAAGAAAGGTGTTTACTCAATCCCACATCAAAATTTTGAGTGATACTTTGAATGTGCACAGTTTAAAGTAAACGAATATATGAACCAAACATCAGCTATAAAAATTAATAATTACTTAAATTAAAAAATGGTGAATTAAATGATCTGTAAACATCGAAATTTCTAATATTCCAAATTAATCGGATGTTACGAAACAGACATTCAACGAAGTTGAACAAACCAATTTTTCAGTAAAAATTTGGCGACAATTTGTTAGATATTATCATGAGAGTCATCGAACCCCCCCAAAAAAAAAAAGAAAAAAGAGGGGAAAAAAATTTGTTTGATCCACACAAAAAAAGTTGGAAGAAAAGAACATGACTTCAACAGCGCCATGTGAGGTCTTCACATGCGATTCCATAAACTTCCTTTGGCCATTGTTTATTGTATGTTTGATTAAATAGTAAGTTTCATATGAGATCATAAGTTTTATAATAGGTATTTGAGTTAACTGTTTATATTAATTGTTTGAATTAGCCGTATATTGAAAAATTATTTGGTAAAATTAGTTGTTTCTGATAAAATTGTGAGACAAAAAGTTAATTCTTCAAAAAGTTATTCTAAAAGCTCATGGAATTAACTTTTTCAAATTAGTTTTTTGAACCCAAAAAGATCTTTCACCACAAACTAAAATTAGCTTTTTCACTTGATGACACAGCTAATCTTGGCCCAAAAACCTCATCTTGGCCAAAAAACCTCTTCAAAAA
Source organism: Carnegiea gigantea (assembly GCA_029747015.1). NCBI lineage: Eukaryota > Viridiplantae > Streptophyta > Magnoliopsida > Caryophyllales > Cactaceae > Carnegiea > Carnegiea gigantea. The sequence continues at coordinate 50,844 of JAKOGI010000479.1, read as the reverse complement.
GCTGTTTGCCAAACGCTCATTTTACAAGGCATGTACTTTTGTGGTGATTTTACTCAGAATCAGGATGATTAATAATTGTTTAAGAGTTAGTATGACAAAAGTCATGATTTCTAGACATATTACATTATTACTAGCACCATACTGTGTTTCATCATAGGTCTGGAGAGGGATTTATCTATATCTTATTAGGTCTATACATTTGATGCGGAATGAATTAACAAAGAAGTTTAATGTACGAGTGTGCAACAAAAAAAAAAAAAAAAAGAACCCCAACATAAAAAACCAAACCGAAAAACCGCAAAAACAGTTAACTGAACAAATTTTCTAAAAATTTGGTTTGGTTAACCGAACAAAAAATTTTTCAGTTTTCAATTTGACTATAGCTCAGTCAGTTCGCAAATTTAATTAACCAGTGGTTAAGTTTATTTTTTTTAAAGAATTTAAACATAAAAGTTGAAAATTTTAGATATGAAAATACATTTTTTACTTATTTGTGAATGCTAATTGAAATTTAATTTTTTTAAAAAAATTTAATTATAAAAAGTGAAAAATTTAGGTTGAAAAGTCCACTTTTCATATTATTGGTGAACGGTTAACTGGCTAACCAAATCAAAAAATTAGCTAACCAATTTTTTCAGTTTAGCTACGATTCGAGTTTTGGCCGAACTAAATTTTTTGGTTCGATTATATTTTGGGATTTTATTAAATAGAAAACCTGATTAATCGATTATCGATTAATCAAAATTTCGATTAACCAGTTATGCATACCTCTAGTTTAATGTGGTTTCTTTACCGTGATATTTCTTCTCAAATGTTATCTATTTTATCGAATAGGTGTGTTTGTAGAATACAGTCTATGGCAATTACGATGTTACATGTTCAGAGCTTGCCGACTTTAATATTTTATTATTATCATTTTTCCTGTTAGGGATTCTCACTGTAATGATACATGACTTTCAATTGCTGAATCTGTCCTGTTTCTTACTTAAAGAAACGTTTCATAACGTTAATGATCTGTACTTCATAAATATTGCATATACTTTGATAATATTTATTTTGCATATACCATAATACTAAACAGCCTTGAACAAAAATTGACATCTAAATTGGTTTTGCGGAACAATTCGATAGACATTGCGGTGTTTGATAGCAATAACTTTTGCAAAAAGAGCTGCTCGAGGAGATTTTAGCTGTTTTGACTAAGTTAAAAATGTTAAATATAAATAGGTGTTTGATAAACAAACAGTTGCTTTGCCCCATTTTTGTAGAAATGACAAATTTTTCTAGTAATTTTAAAAAAATTACAGTACCCACCATTAAATTAGATTCACAAAATATTGTTTTTATGAAATAAAAAGAGTACGCAGTACCATAAGTTATAGTTTGAAGGCTTATATCAATAGTATTTGAATCGAGTTAAATCTTGTAGATTAACAATTGTAGGGATTTTTTTATTTATTATTTTGTTGGATAAAGACAAACAATTGAAGTTGCATTATTTATTTCGTTGTTTGCATTTTTTTTTTAGTCAAGTAGTATATTTTTTGGTGTAGATTTTTTAATTTCATTAATGTATTATTTCAAGTATATTAAGTTATCTCATAATGTACATTTATGAAAGTTTGATACATACACACACTCATTGTAGATTGTTCAATGTCCGTTTTCGATTATATAGATAATGAGCTTTTGATTGATGCAAGTAAATAGTAATATTTGATGCTATGTTTTATATGAACTGAATCTAATAAAGATGAAATCATTAGAAATTCATATAAATTTCAATTTCATTTATAACCCAAAAAAGTATATAATAAATAACAAAATAATGTTGTAAAACATAGGCATCATTTATATATTTAGAAATTGAAAAAAAAAAGATAAATAATGAATATAAATTATGTAGAATCAGTAAGAAAATAAAGTCTTATAAATGATTTTTTTTGATCACAAATGAAGTTAATTTATCCATATGACGCAAATTTAATTATTTTTAAAATAAAATAAGATATTAATAAATAAGAAAAGCTATTCCATTAAAAAATAATTCAGATATAAGAATATAAATGAAATTTTATCAAATATTTTTCTTATAACTACTAAATAATTTTTTTAAAAAAAGCTAACTCAAATAACCGATATAAATAATTAATCAAATAGTTAATACGTATAGGAATCGACGAAAAGGAAAAGGTACAGAGAAAGGAAAAAGTGAGTTTTATCCAAAAGGTTAAAAGAAAAAAGAAAAAAGAACTCGAATCTCCAGCTAGACCATCTGACGTCTTGATACGTGATTCCAATTTCCATAGACTCCACAGTTTCTTCCTCTCTACCTCCCAAATCCCAATCCCATGTTATCTGATTATTACTTGGATTAAATTTCCCAACTGTCACACTCTCTCGTTTGCCGACATCATTTGATTTATTTCCTGAAATTGCAGAGAAAATACGGATTCTGCATTCACAAGCCATTAAAATAACCATTGCAATCATGCCAGATTCTCCCATAAACCCTCCTTCAGACCCTCAAAATCCTGAGAATTGCAATACCCAGAAACGCATTTGTGATTTTTGCTGTGAATCTACTGCTCTTCTTTATTGCAGAGCTGATTCTGCGAAACTATGTCTTGCTTGCGATCGTGAAGTTCACTCTACAAACCCTCTATTCACAAAGCACACAAGGTTTCAGCTTTGTGATGCCTGTGATTCTGCCTCTGCTTCGATCTTGTGTTCCACTGAACACTCTGTTTTGTGTCAAAATTGTGACTTCGAGATTCATAATCTTCAACCAAACTGTACTGCTACTGCTCATGACAGAAGGCCCCTTGACGGGTTTTCTGGTTGCCCTTCTGCCCCAGAGATAGCTGCAATTGTTGGGTTTGAGAGTTTTGATGCAAAGTGTTCGGGGCTGGGGGATGAGGGAGAGGGTTTTGGGGGTGGGTTTTTGAGTGGGGTGGAAGAAGACAGTGATGAGTTTTCGGACTTTTTCTGGGGAACACCTGCTGTTGTTAGTATTGATGAGCTGATTCATTCTACTGATAAGAGTCACAGCTTTCAGGCTATGGTTGTGCCTCCTTTGCCTAAGGTTAGAAGCCCAGTATCTGCTTCTCTCTCTCTCTTTCCGTATTTGTGTTTTTGTTTGTGTGTGTGTGTGTGCGTGTGTGTGTGTGTGTGTGTGTGTTTGTGTTTCTCCCCCAACCTTAACCCTTGATTTTCTTCGTTATATTTGATTTGATATGTTGGGATTGATATGTTATGGTGTTCAGAAGCTATAGGGTTATGATATTATGCGGATTGATTCATTGTGATGTGTTCCTGAACCTGCTTTACCTTAATTGTTATTTGAACAAGTAAAAGTTATGTCTTGGTCCGAGTGGGAATAGCATTTCTCTTCTGCATGTCCATAGAGTTTTGAAAAATCCAAATATCTCAGAGATAGATGGAGAGGTAGGAATTTCTCGAGCGAACCGCACTCCTTCTTCCCTCTAAGGCGGAACGCTCCCCTACCGATGTTTTTTACGTCCCACAGCTTCGGCAGATCGCTTAGCCCCGTTCATCTTCGGTGCAAGAGCACTCGATCAGTAAGCTCTTCTCATCGGAGTTATTTCACAAAGACTTGCCTCATTAACCACTGAGATTGGAGGGCGGGTACTAATATTGCGGATTGATGCATTTCCGTTAAGAGACCCGAAGTGGCAAACCCTTGGGTTAAAATAGCACTTGGCGCGATTATTGCGCCTGAGAGACGGTGGTTTTCCTGTGGCGGATGTCAGCGGTTCGAGTCCGCTTATATCCAATTAGTGAACTTAGCCGACATTCAAGAATTGTTTTTGATCCAATCCGTATTCTTGAGTTGTATGCATTGATTTTCTTGTTAGGAACGCAGCTCTTCGGGTTCAGCGGGCGTTCAAACATGTCGCTTCTCCCTAAATGATAGCCTTGTTAATCTTTATTGTTGGCACGCAGTAGAAGTAACCAGGAGATGTGGGCAATGATTAATCTCATGTATTTGTACTTGGAGTTCATCGCATAGAACCTTCCACGAAATTAGACTGTTAGTTTTCCATGTTGTGGTAGCTGTTTGCTAATTTTTCAGGACGTTACATGTGAGAGGTTGATGTTTTTATGATTGATTCCAGAGGTATATACTACATATCTAGAGAGAGCATAACACACTTAATATTTCATGACAATAATATGCTTGGATTCTTAGCATTTTGTTTCTAGTATAATATTTAAAATCCTTCAACAATATGATTCAAATTGTTTAGAAAGGTGGCAATGGCCACTGTGATGGCTACTGCAGAGAACTCGTTGGTTAATGTTTCCAGAAGGAAGCTCATGTACTCCAAGCAATGACCGTTTAGTACATATGAACTTTCATGGAGTGATCATTATGGGGGTTATCTTTAGTTTTTGACCTATCTAGGAGAAGCTAGTGCTACTCATGGACATTATAATTGTGCTCCACATTGTATTTGACCTTTCAACTATTGCTCGCATTTACAGTTATCGTAACTTATTTAGGGATTTCTCTATCAGGACAAGAACCTATCTTGTGGGCAGCACAAACAAGAGATGCTTAATCAACTGCGTGAATTAGGAAAGTCCAAGCCCTCTGTAGCACTGGATTTGGATCCCCTTGCCAGACTCCACAATGTTGCTGATGAAAATGAAGAAGACTTCAGAGTGCAGCATCTGCTTCGAGCTTCCCAACGTGATGGGGATCATGGCGTAGGTAGAGGGCATGAGGTATAAGCTCTTCTGACATTGTTTCTTTCTATTGATGGAATTTTGTCTTGGTCGTTAGACATCTTATTCTCCTCAATTTGGGGCCTCATGAGTTATGAAGCAGGTTAGTTTTTGGATACATTTGAAGTTAGTTGGTTTTCCCAAGGCAAATGCATTGTTTATGCTATCACTTAGCAGACTAGTTAACATAGACTATTTAAGGGATATATCATCTATAGTTTTGTAAGTTGCAATGTATTGTTATTAAAAAATGGGAAAAAATGCAGATTAACCCCCCCTTGAGAAGCGGCCTTTTTTTTTGGGGGGGGGGGGAGGGGGAATCTCTGTGAGAAATAAGTTGAATGGTTGAAAATATGTTGGCTAGGGTAGTCTATATTGTTTTCATTGCATCTGAGGCCTGTTTTTGTGAATATTGGGGATGCCATGAAACAAGTTAGAACTGAAAAACTTTGGAGCCATATTTGTGAGTTGATTCCATTTCAGAGTGTCCATAGTGCAAGTCTTTACTTCCTTTCTCTCCAATGCTGGACAGTCAGAGAGGGGAAGGATTTGGGGTTCAATTGTTTTGTCTACATGTGAAGACTTCCTGCTGCAAATCTTCGTTTTATACCCTCTAGATACAGATCCGCAAAAGTCATCTTCGAGACCCTGAGTCACTGCTGATCAAAATTGTTCTAGAAATTGACATGACGGAACTCTGTGGGGAACTATGTGATTTGGGAGAGCAAGAATAAGAGTAAGAGTGAAGGGGTTACCGATATTGATAATTTGATGATGAAGGCAAAATCTTTCCATCTAAACTTCACCATGATTTGTTGTTGGACAGAAGTTAATTAAGCCCTTCCTGTTTTGTGTTAATCATGTGTCCCTGCCATAGTTAATTATGGAAAATGACACAGGAAATCTCAAAATGTGGTGAATGATCCTTTAATGCCCCTCCATTGCAGGCAAGGTCATCCACTCAGGGCAATGGTGGCGGTGAGGCTGTAAATGAATCCCCATTGTCAGGAGGCTATGTTGAAGAAAGTGTTTTAATTTCTGATAAGCATTCAAGCATATGTAGCAGTGCTAATCTTGCCACAACAAGATGGAATTCAGATAATTATGTTGGAACTGAACCATGGGCATTCCCTCAAAAAGTTGCCACACATGAGTTTAACAGTGCTGATAGGGACTCCGCATTATCACGATACAAAGAAAAAAAGAGAACCAGGAGGTATATAGTAGTATTATTTCCTGATTAAATACAAGTCTCTGTGTGTTTTTTTTTGGGGGGGGGGGGTTCCACCGTGGGATCGTAAATCCTGCCTGCCAGTCAACAACTGGAAAATTTTAATACACAATTGCTCTCCCACAAATTTCTACAGCTGGTTTTTGCGATTAGATTGAATTAGTGCAGAGTTTTGGAGCTCAGAAATCAGAATATGTAATCACAAAGCTAATATATGTTACTTCATGCCCAACTTAAACTCTCATGCAACAGTTTGATCAAGATATCAGTTTTCTTTCGTCTTCTATTCCTTTTTCTTTTGTGGGTAAATAAATCAAAGGGGAAATCTTGTTTGTTGCAGAGATGTGACATTTTCTGTGGAAACAGGTACGATAAGCACATCAGATATGAATCAAGGAAGGTTCAAGCTGAACATCGGATAAGAATCAAAGGTCGTTTTGCAAAGATAGACCACAGAATGAATCAGGCATGACAAGCACATTGGGTAAGAATGAAGGAGTTTCAAGCAGGCACAGGGCAATTATTACAGGTCATTCGTTCACTGTATTTTTCGATGCTAGGATGTAGTCTTGAAGGTCTGGGTTGGTAAGGACTTGGTCCTAAGGTCAGGAAAAGGGTGAGAAGGAATCAGGCATGGCTTGACTCGCCCCCTTGCTGCCTGAAACGACAAATGTCGCTGGCCGGAATAAAACCTGGGGAGCCTCGGTAAGAGGCAACTACCTTATTGGTGTCTGTCAGAGTTAATGGCATATGCCTTTTGTATGTAGTGGTGCAGATAGAGGATCACTCTGTGGATGGTGTTGTTTGAGTTCTGGTTCGAAAGATTAGCTGAAATTCGGGTTTTTTTTTTTTTTTTTTTTAATCTCCAAGAATCTTTAGTGTAAATTGTATATGAGGTCAAGTTCTGCTTGTTTTGATGAATAAATAGTGAACTTTTGCTTAGATTTGAATATTTGATTGTATATTTTTAAACGAAGAAAACATTTTTTGGCCTTATGAGAGGCTAAAATGGGACTTCCTACGCAAGAGTTCTGGTGTTAGACATATTTGTGTGCACAATATTTTGGCATAGCTACAATTTGTGTCTCAGATGCAATTCATATTAGTATCAGGTATTGCGGCCCATAAATCTTTTGTGGGGTCCCTTTGGACATTGAATTTTACGGATTAGAAACAATTAGAAATACAGGCGCCTAGTGAAAGCATCAGCTTGCTGCAATGAAGCTGCGATACATCAACTGATTGGATCTGGATAAGCAACCTGTCTCCAACGAAAGTCCAACTTAATCCGTCTACTGCACCTGTATTGTCACATATGATGCAAATGGAACAGTAGGTATTGGACCATCAGCTAACTTAATCGGTAAAATTTAGAGGAGCTGTTACTAAAAATTTGAGTTTAAATCTCGCCTGCATTATCTTTGTGCATTAGCCGCACCAAAAAAAAAAAATAGAATAAAATGATGGAAATAGGTTGGTAAGACTAATGCCAAGCGCCACTGAAATATAATGAATCCAAGAAGATTCCGTTTAGTGCATGCAATATCATGGTATTTCCACAAATTTTAATGATTTGGAGTTTTGGGCACTGTTGCTTACTCTAAAAATTCTGGTGTAAGAGTAAGTCCAACCCAAAATCATGCTTGATTAGGTTTTTTGTTGATTTGAGAAATGGAAAAAAAAAAAAAAAAGGGATAGAATCGAAGAAAAGGTGTAAAGAAAACCGAAAAAGGGGGAAAACATCAAATATGAAAAGATATTTGATTGTGGTGGGAAGATACTCTGATTTATGACTGGCAATTGATGCCGACTTGCCCAGCTATGGAAAGGGTTCTTGAAGGACAAGCTTCGAAGGATACGAATTAAGAACATTTTCAAGGGAGTCTCAAATTTTGGAGCTTCGTCATGTTATATTAGTAAAAATTTCATGTTTTGGAACCTGTATTCATTTACTTCTCTTACTCATAGAACTTCAATTTGAATAATCCCATAAAATATTTGTAATATACCCACCACATAACATACACCTTTTTTAACCACCTAAACAATATTTTAAAGGAAAAAAAGAAAAAAACAAAAGAAATCACAAAAGATAGAACTCGGATTGGAACGGAATGTCGTTCCAGCCGACATGCTGTTCTGCGCAGAACGGGTGTTCTAAATGACAAAGCTAGAATGTCAGCCCTATGAGCTGGAACGTGTGCCCTCGCTGCGATTGCTCTAAGGAAGCATGTAGCTTGGTGCAATCCAATGATATATTGCTTTGTCGCATGGTTTTTGGAAAGTGCTTAGCAAGAGTTTGCAAGGTATGGAATATCTTACAACTATAAAATAGGGTATCAGATCCTGGTGGAAGAACTATTACAGAAAGCGAAGAAGGGATAATCTTGATCTAAGGTTAGGTGAGATCCTTTTGACCCAATTGAGGATCTTGATTGATAGTGTGAGACAGGGTATTTGTGAGGTGCCTCCCGCGTACCTCGTAAATGGAAAGTGTATTGTGAGGAGAGAGAGATTTGTAAGTGTGAGGTGTGACTTTAACTAAAGGAGATTGACAGTGCGTAATGTTGTAAATGTACCTAATTATAATCTATTTTTTCTGATTATAGTGGATGATGTGCCTATTATTGCTCGGCCGTGGTTTTTCCCTCAATGTAGAGGGGTTTTCTACGTTGAAAATTGTGTACCGTTCATTCTCTTGTCATATGTTTGTGTTCGGTTGGTTTTTCTATTATGGTACCGTTCCTAATAAATGGATTAGAGCGAGGTCTACAGCCAACACCTAGCCAATAGTTGAGGAACTATTAGGGTAGTCAACCAAACTAGCATCCAAGAATGCAAAAACAAAGCACATTTTGATATGTGCAGAAGCCCATAATCTGCAAACAAAAAGAGTTGCTGGAGCCTGTGCGGTTAGAAACAAGAAGCTCCAGCATTTGTTCTTTTGAGACTGTAATTAAATGGGCTAGACCAATCAAAAGGGAACCGCTAACTGCATAATTGGGCTTTAAACTACCTGTTCTTTGGGCCTGGGCTTATATATTTTATTTTATTTTTCGTTCATGTGGGTTGATAAATTTTATGCTTGCGTTTAACGAAACTCGTTTAGAGAAAGTGAGAAGCCTATGATCAATCCAAATGCTTTTTGCCTCTAAAACGTGTCAAATATATGCCCATACCCGCATGTCGAACACACTCCATGTAGAAGTAATTGCATCACAACTTTAATGTTTTTGTTTTTTACAATGATAAATGGTAAAGAGTGAAAGTTAGGCACCTCTTCTCACAAGAGTACACTTAACTAAATCATCAGCTAAGATTATTCTAAGAAAAGGGGAAAAACAGCAATCTGCAGAGAATGAGGATGTGATAGAATGCCCAAATTTTGATAGTCAGTCTGTTGCCATATTCGCCTTACGAAAGATGTGATTATGATGAAATGAAATCCTTGGTTCATCCACGTGTGAACGTCTTCAATAATATTGGATATTTGCCATGGGATGTTGATGTTACCTCGTAGTCCTTGAATCACAATTTGGTTGTCACCTTCAATGACAATTTTGTTGAAACCTGCTTGGACTGCTGAACTGACTCCATCTCTACAAGCTCTAACTTCTGCCACAAGAGTGGATGTCTCTTCATAGTATGTTGCTCCTACTTTGAGTAGTTTCCTAGTCCAATCACGTAATATGAATTCACCTGCTGCTGAGGAGTTTTTGATAGATCCGTCAAAATTAAGTTCGATGAATCCTGGGAGGGGGGTTGCCACCTTACAAAGTAATTAGACGTGGTAGGGGGTAAAGAAAACCCCCTAGAATAATCATCAACCGGCATACAAGTTCGGATTCTCCACTCGGCATATGCCTTTTTTGCTCTGATCAGGCATGCTAAGGGGTTGAAAATTTCATTTCGGCATTTCTAAATTTCCATGTACTCCCAAGAATGTATGAAATTTTCTGGAGTGATTTTGGAGTATTGGAGTTTTTGATTCTGTTTAACCACTGACAAACATTCTGCGTTCCACAAGGGAAGCATAAAGAGGGAGCTATTCATGATTGTCGGCTAGATCCCACACTTTTTTAACCATATGGCATTCTCTAAAAAGATGATCTGTCGATTAAATATCGTCAAGGCAAAGTGGACAGGTTGGGTTAATGTTGAGGCCCCTTTGTAAAAGGATGCCTCTAACAGGAAGTGCTTCATGGCACAATTGCCAAAGAAAGATTTTAATTTTTGGCATAGTATCAAGTTTCCAAATTCATTTGTAATGGCATTGAGGAGCTTCTTGAGATTGGTGGTCATGGGCAATCCACGTAGCAGATTTCGTGCTAAATTCTTCTGAGCTATTTAACCCCCAGCAAAATGAATCATTGGTGTTACGAATTGGGATAACGATCCCTAGGATTTTTTTTATGATTGCGTGATTATTTAGAGTTTGTGTTAGTTTGGGAATATTCCAGTTCACATTATCTTATATAAATTCATTAACTTTAGCCTCCGGTTTAAGGATGTTTTCTTCACATATGTTCAAAATGTCTACCAAGTTTTGGTTCTCTATCCCATTTTCATACTAAAAGGAGATGTTGTCTCGTTTGCGTAATTCCAGACAATCCCTTTTCTTAGTAACTCTCTACACTTAAGCACACTTTTTCATACTGGTGAGTCGGTATTTTTTTTGTTTATAGCTAAGGAAGCCAGTATTTTTTAGATACTTAGCTTTAATGGATTGTACCCATAAACTAGAAACGTCTGTTAAAACCTTCCAAGCCAGTTTACATTAGAAGATTTTGTTAACAGCTTCTGTTTTATGAAGACCTAGTCATCCTTTACTTTTTTGCCTACAGACCTTATCCCAAGCTATAAGTGGCATGCCTTTTTCTGTATTGGTTTTTTTTCCCGCAAAAAAATCTCTATGGAGTTTATCTAAGTGGCTACTGGTATGTTTTGGTAGCTGAAAGCATTGCATTGTGTGTGTTGGTAATGATTCTAATTGTGATTGTATTAAAATTGTTCTACCCGCCTTGGATAGGCAATTTACTTTCCATCCTTCCAGTTTAGAGGTAGCTTTGCCAATTATTTCCTGACAAGTAGTCTTAGAAGGTTTCCCTTGAAAAACGGGATACCCTAGATATTTTCCTAGGGAGTCTCTATGCGGAATATTAAAAATTCCTATTACTAGTTGTTTCTGTTCATTAGATGCATTTCCTGAAAAGGTCAGCACTGATTTATAAAAATTAACTAACTGGCCTGAAGTATTACAAAAATTATCTAAAATATTCTTAAGCTTACTGCAGCTTCCGGCGTTTGTTTTATAGAACAGCAAGCAATCATCTGCAAAGAATAAACACAGGATCGTCATAGCTCTTGGAGCAAATTTTAATTCCTATTCCTGATTTATTGGTCATGGATTCTTTAACAAGTCGTTGATTGAGGACTTCCATACATAATATGAAATATGTAAGGCGATAGGGGATCTCCTTGTCTAATCCCCCTTGTGGGAGTGAATAATCCGTTTGGTACATCATAACAATAATAGAGTAAGATACTGAGGAAATGCATTCCATAAGCCATTTATTCCATGTTGGGTGGAACCCCATTTCTCGTAGACATTTAAGTATGAAATTTCATTCTAGTCTATCATATACTTTTTCCATATCAAGCTTGATAGCTACCCATGCCGCTTTACCTTTAAGACTTTTAAACTTATGCATAATTTCGTGCGTAAGAAGAATATTATCATGAACAGCTCTTCCTGGAATAAATACGCTTTGAAATGGTGATATTAATTTATCTGGAATGGGGTCTTAGTCTGTTAACTAGAATCTTGAATATAATTTTGTAGACCGCTGAACAGAGACTAATTGGCCTAAATTGGCTAGTCTACGAGGGACTATTGACCTTAGGAATCAACATGATAAAGGTTAATTTCTTTCGAGAGCTTCCCTCTCCTAAAGAATTCTAATATGCAAATAAACAAGTCATTCTTTATAGTATGCCAAAAATGCTTGAAGAACCCTACCCCAAACCATTTGGGCCTGGGATTTTATTCGATTCAATACTAAAGAGTGCCTATTTAATTTCTTCCATGTCCGGAAGGCGTATCAATTCAGATTCTCGGTATTTGAAATTAGTTTGGCTAGTCCTAAATTAGGTAAAGTTCTATTGGCATTGTGTGTAGTTCTAAATCTCTTCGAGTAATCTAAAATAAATTTATCTGCTATTACTTTCTGATCTTCAATCCAGACACCGCACTCATCTTTAAGCTTAATGACCAACTTCCTTTTCCTTCTAGCGTTTGCTCTTCGTTGAAAATATTTTGAATGTCTGTCGCCATTAACTAGCCATTCTTTTCTGTTGAGATTACCCCAATACTTTTGATTAAAAAGCATCATTTTTTTCTCTTTGTTTGAGGAGACGATTCATCCAGGAATTAAATCTATAGCCTTTGGGGTTGGAAAGTAATCTTTCCTCTACATAATCGATTTTTGTAGCATTCTTGGTAAGTTTTTCATGTAAGTTTCCAAACTATTTTTTTGACCAATCTTTAATCTCATATTTAATAATTTTAAGTTTCTTGAAGAACTTGAACATATTAGTTCCTTGAATATTGGAATTTCAATTTTTCTGTAAAATAGTATCAAGTTGTTCGTATTTACACTAAAAATTCTAAAAATGAAAGGGAAATGCTTTGTATATTTTGCATTGAGGATTAGACGATAGAATGATCAGGAAGTGATCGGAGCAAGTAAAGTTTCCATGAACCTCTAAGGAATTATGATAAATGATAGACCAATCTATCATGGAAGTTGTTCTATCAAGTCTTTCGTAAATTAGGTGAGTATGAATTCTCTTTTTCCAGGTGAACAAGTTGCCATTGACTTGTACTGATTCTGCATCAATGGTAGAGAGAAAGTTATTTAGTCTCTGATATTTACTACCAGGCAGAACTTGTCCCTCCCTTCTTCTCGTTGGGGTTAGCTAATTCATTAAAATCTCCCACTAAGCACCATGGTATATCAATAACATTGTTAAGTTTCATAAGGTGGTCCCAGAAACTATCTTTTTCCCTACTTTGAGCCGGAGTGTAAATTCCCGAGATTACAGATTTGAGCGATTTCTCTGGATCATGAACTAACATATGGATTGCTCATTATTCTTTGATTAGAACTGATGTGTGGATATTTCCTTCATTCCATAGTACTGCCAAGCCCCCTGAATGATTAATTGGAAGCACATAATCGAAATGGTCGTATCCCATTAATGAAAGAATAATCTTGATATTTTTTTTATTGATCATGGTTTCAAGTAAAAAGATCATTTCGGGTCTATGGGTTCTTGTGAGGAATTTTACTTCCTGAATGACCTGCGATTTTTTCGTGCCTTGTACATTCTAACTGATTATCTTCATTAATATATGATTGGAACAAAGGCATACCTGCCTATCAGAGTTCTCGTTATGGTTGTACGACATACCTGAGTAGGTATTTTGTGCCATAACTTTTTTGACCTTGTCTTAGAAAGGCCATTCTTAGAACAGTACATTGGAGAGATCTGCACAACAACCATAAGTAAAGATGTGTGGAGTCTCTGGATCTCATAGGTCTCGGTGGCAAGAAATTGCTTAACATATCTGCGATGGGGATCACTAACCTTATAACCAACACACTAATTATGGGTAGACTCTTGAGGCATTATCAACAATATGCTAGTATCACGCAATATAACATAGTGCTTAAGACCAATTAGCATGCACCAGACAAATGCTTCCCATGATACATGCAAAAAAATAACAATAATTTCCACGTACTCGGATAAATGTAGTACGGGTTGTAAATTCCTTGGTCCATGCAAATTTGGTAATCCACCAAGACTATTCACATGTAATCCATCTGTAGCCTTTCTTAATCCAGCGTAGTTAAGATCAAAGAAAGTTTCATTCATTATTAGTACACATGGCCTGCACAAGAGTATATCCAGTAGCCAAGGAAGATTTAATTCCCTTTGAATAGTAGCAAAATAAATGACATAATAATTCAGGCAGGGCAAGTAACTTTGTCTGGGCCCGAAGGCGTTATGAGTACAGGCCTTGGAGATGCAGTTGAGCTTATACCCATCCTGCATCTCTCTCACCATAGCAGATTGTTCGAAATTTTTGAGTGATAAATGAAGTGCCGCACGTATATGACTGACGTCGTAGTGCTTGAGGCACTTCATTTATCACTCGAAAATATCCAAACAAGTGTTTGGCGCCATTGTCGGGGATGAGATGAGTTAGAGAGAGAAGAGATGAGGAAGAGAGAGATGGAGTAGCAGGGGTCTGGGTTTTGGGGTTCCTGGTTACTCGAGAGGAGAGAGAACGATAAATGAGGGGGGAAATGCGGTCACATGAGGTGCGCATGGGCTGGGTTTTTTTAAATTTTCAATTTAATTTTCCTTTTTTTCTGATGGGTTATAAAAGCAACGGGTTAAGGATTTTTGGGTCCGATTTGAGTCAATATCGCCCACTGCTTTATTTTCGGCATTTTTCATCATTTTTCCGCATTTTTTCACATTTATTCTCATTTTGTTCAAAACCTATCAAGCAAAATAAAATCAAATAAAAATCTAAAAATAACAATTATTATGAGCATAAATCAGGTATAAAAGTATCATAAAAATGACACATTTTTGGCACGAACAAATATCCCCACACCAAGATTTTGGTTATTCTCGAGTAAAACAAACTAAACTAACTAAAAGGAAATGAAAATAAGGAAAAAAAAGTCCTAACTCACTGTCGTAGGAACCACGGTTGCATTTAACGTATGCAACAAGCCCTTTAAACCCTTCGGTTTTCCAAGTGGACGAGTGAGGTCTCGTGAGGATTTTCAAGTGAATACCCACAAAATTATTTCAAAAATAAAGGAAAATTTTTTGGTTTTTTTTCCTCAAAGCTAATATGTATAGAATTAGGGAAAAATATGCACACGTTCTAATAAACTAAATCACCCATATAACCAAGTTATCGACCTACATATACACAGAATGTACTTCAAAGTCCTCTACCCCGTCAATGACATTAGAGCACTAATTTTTCGCCCCATTATATATCAAGATTTTGAATCCATCCCAGTGCTCGTGTGCAAGTGTATCATCATCCCAAGGCTTTGATTTACCAGAATTAGACTCAATCCCACTTGACTGATACAACTATATTATTAACATATTAACATTGAAAGCAAATTTTTCCAGTAGCAGTATTACCTCAAAGGATAACACCCAGTATCACGTACCTCAAAGGGTAACGCCCAGGAGCGCATGCCTCAAAGGGATACTTGTCATTCCAAATTTTATTTCATCTCTTTTTTCTTTTCTTCATTCATAATTTTCATTCATTATTTTCTCAGAGTAATCATGTCACAAGCAAGTGGGAAAATCATTCATGGAAGTCTAAGACCTAAAGATAATGATCAAGGGATAAACCAGGATTAGATTACACAATCTATAATGAATAACTGGAGTTAGAATTAAGTTTAGAATGACACACTGAGATCGGAGACTTATCATGCACATTCTACTTATATACAAGCTAATAATCAAAGTACATGGGACTCAAGCTAATTAGACATAGTACAAAATGTCCCCAAAAACAAAACCAAAATCTTTAAAACCTTTCAAAAATGGGCACCTCACCCCCACACCAAAATCTCACAATGTCCTCATTGTGGGAATTAAGGCACTAAAAAGCTATCACATCAGCTATACAACCGTAAAACCATATGAAACCACAAATATATACGAACTAAGACACGAATAAAAAAATCATAAATAAAACCAAAAACAAACATAAAATCACCAAAATCAAAATCTCAAAAGAAAAGCAAAAATAAAACTAACTCTAAAACAAACCAAACCACTAAATGACTAAAATCAAAACCAAAACAAAACAAAGTAAAACCCAAACACAAAAATCAAAAAGCAATATACTAAATAAAGAAAAATAAAAATTAAAATCTAATGAAAGAAAACAAAACCAATTAAGGCCAAAACAAACATAATCACCCAAAATGAAAATAAAACCAAGCCAAAGACTTACTAAACACCAATCTAAATCAAAAGAAATCGAAAACAAAACAAAATACAAAAGAAAGAAAAGCTAAATACAAAACAAAAACAAAAACAGTAAAACACCAAAAAGGAAACAAAAAGAAACTATTAAACCAAAAACAAGGCCAAAAGAAAACCAAAACTCATCAAACTAAAGGAACAAGATAACAAACCAGGGGAACAAAACACAAATTCAAGGAAACCAAACAATGAAACTAGAACATACACAAGGGCAATCCTAGATATTCACAACTATCAAATATTCACAAAATCAATAACACAACCAGGGGTGATCATAGCCTACACGGCTCCGCATATCCCAAATTGCTCCTCAAGATCGATCACCCATCATAATTCGCAATCCTAAATATCCACAACTAAGTACGAAAAGAATAAGAGAGAAAAGTTAAAACGATCATATCAGGTTAGGTGCAAAAGTACACCTAAGCTGTACCTCTGGAACTCCACTTAGCTAGAGGTCTTTGGAGCATTAGCCACTCCATATTAAGCTGAAAAATGCTACTAAAATCAACACTCGTCAAAGCATGTAGCAGCTTATCAAACAAAGAAGCCCAACTCTCAATCACATAGAAACAGTGAAAAGCAGTGAGTTGGACCCAGAAAGAGTACGTCTATCTCGCCAATAAAGCACAGGTAAGGGTCCACTTCAACTTATTAAATAGTTGAGCCCAATCAGAAAGAAAATGAACATACTCAGAATAAGCCAGGATTGAGGTCATTGGCCTAGAAACTATATCATCATGAATGAACAACCTAGGCAAAATAATGGGTGCAAAGTTAACAAGTCTTGTCATATCAAAAAGCATGAGAGTCTGGTCTAAAGCAAAAGTCTTAGTGGCAATGATCTCAGATTCAACAAATTCAGACTCGCAATATTCAAAAAGGAAGTCTGTTTGGATAGAGTCAAAAGAGAAGCACTCATAATCAGCACAAAAACCATCATCAGAACTTCCATGGATATCAAACTCACAAGGAAAAAATTCATATTCTACATACAGAAGATTATCATCTAATTTAAATAGAAGGTCAGGAATGAGGGGATCAAAAGAGAATGATTCATATTCAACACGAAAACCCACATCAAGACCTTCAGTACCATCAAACCCACATGAAAAAGATTCATATTCTGCATAAAGAATATCATCATCAAAGTCCAAAATAGTAGGTTCAGTTATCTCATTGCGTAACTCCTGTGAAATAGCTTCTTGTGACTCACCTAAATCACGAGGCTCAACTTCAGGTGTGATGCTTATATCTAACTCACGCACAGTATCAGACTGTTCACCTACCTCAAACTCATAAAAGTCGTTCAGAGTGGTGGGTGGGTCGGCAGAAACTAGGACATCATTAGTGGCCCTTAGGTGAGTTAGTGCGGGATGCAATGTCAGGTGATAGAGATATAGGAAAGTTACTCTCTTGATCTAGACTAGGCAAATACATGTCTTTATTCAAATCAGGCCTAGCAGAATAAGAGAGTTCAAAATTATCATCGAAACTAACTGCAGGTTTAGGAGATCCTAAACTAGAATCAATCTCACTATAAGTCTTCCTATTTTGATTAAAACATTGAAAATATGCAGCAATTCTCGCTTTCATGGTCTCTATCATTTGATTAGTCATTTCATTAATCTTCGTTTCAAAACTTGTACATGTAGCATCAATATAAGCACAATAAGGACAAGTATGAGCATCATGATCAGTAGACTCACAATAATCGCACAAAACAGGAGGCGTATAATAATAATATGGGTCATTTAAATTCATAAGGTGGTCTAAAGGGTAAGAATTAGCCTGAAAATCATACTCTCTATGCGTTGGGTATCTAAAAGTCTCATTAGATTATTCAAATATATAGGTTTCCCAAGCTAGTTTTTAAAAGAAGTCCCAAACTTCATCTTGAGTTTTAGATAATAATTTTATTAAACCTCTAGGACAAATTGATTCGACATAACACCTCGACTCAACATTTACACCCACAGCAATGACCTCATAAATTTTTTATTTTTCAAAATTATGATTCAATTAAGCACGATAATCATTAAGCCTTGAAAGATAACTTAAAAAAAAATTCATGCTCATATTGCGGGAAATGAGAACTGGCATTTTGTTTTTAAAGTTTTTAAAGTTTTTCAAATTTTTTGTGGTTTTCCAGTTCTTTCTAAATTTTTATGGGTTTTTGGATTTTTTTTTAAAGAAATGAACTAAATAAATTACAACTAATAACGAATAAACAAAGTAAATCAAATCATAAGCAACTAATAAGAACGAAACAAAAAAAAAGAAAAAGTGCTCAAGCTGAAGGAAGCATAAACTTGCCACTTTATTGTTGAGGTTTTTAAAATTTTCAATTTTTTTTTGTGGTTTTTAAGTTTTCTAATTTTTTTGGATTTCAGGATTTTCTTATTTTTTTTGGATTTTGGGAATTTTGAAGAAATGACCAAGCTAAGTAACAATTAATAATGAAATAAATAAATTAAGACAGAACATATGCAATTAATAAGAAAGTAACTAAAAAAATAAAAATATGACCTAATCTCATGCCGTCATCCCCGACAACAGCGTCAAAAAGAATTTTTGGCTGTGATCTTTGGTTTTGAAAATTTTAGATCCTATCTGATTGGGTCACATGTGATTGTTTGTATTAATCACTCTGCCCTTAACTACCTTCCTTCTAAGAAGGATTCTAATCCTAAACTTGTGAGATGGATTTTGCTTTTGTAAGAATTTGACCGTGAAATTAATGATAAGAAATGTTCTGAAAACCTTATAGTTGAACATCTGTCTAGGATTTTCTATGATGGAGGAAGTGACTCTAGTGTTTCAAAGTGCTTCCCCGATGCGCAATTGCATGCTATTCACCTTGACCCTTGGTATGGTGATATTGTGAACGATTTAGTTGCTGATAGGATTCCTGAGGGTTGGACTAAGAATGATAGAGATAAATTCTTCCACTTTGTGAAATTGTTTGTTTGAGATGACCCTTATTTGTTTAAGTATTGCTCTGACCAAGTCTTTAGGAGGTGCATTCCCGACCATGAGGTGAGAAGTGTCATTTCTTTTTGTCATGACCAGACATGTGGGGGACATTTTAGTGGTAGGAAGACAGCAGCCAAGGTTCTTCTATGTGATTTTTACTAGTCTACTTTGTTTAAAGATGCATTTGAGTACTACAAGAGTTGCCCTAGATGCCAGCAGTTGGATAGAATAAGCAGGAGAGATATGATGCCACTAAACCCTATTATTATTGTAGAGGTTTTTGATGTGTGAGGTATTGACTTTATGTGATCGTTTCCATCTTTCTTTGGGAATGAGTACATTTTGTTAGCTATGGACTATGTTTCTAAGTGAGTTGAGGCCATCCCTTCTGAGACCAATGAAGCTAAATTCGTTGTAAAATTCCTTAGGGAGAACATCTTTACTCGATTTGGTATGCCCTGTAGCGGCACTTCATTTATCACTCGAAAATATCAGAATAAGTTTTTGATGCCATTGTCGGGGATGAGATCAGTTAGAGAGAGAACAGTTGAGGAAGAGAGAGATGGAGTAGCAGGGGTCTGGGTTTCGGGGTTCCTGGTTAGCCGAAGGAGAGAGAAGGATAAATGAGGGGGGGAAATGCGATCACCTGAGGCGCGCGTGGGCTGGGTTTCTTTTATTTCCAATTTAATTTTCCTTTTTTTCTGATGGGTTATAAAAGCAACGGGTTAAGGATTTTTGGGTCGGGTTTGAGTCAATCTCGCCCACTGCTTCATTTTCGGCATTTTCCATTATTTTTCCGCATTTTTTCACATTTATTCTCATTTTGTTCAAAACCTACAAAGCAAAACAAAATCAAATAAAAATCTAAAAATAAAAATTATTACGAGCATAAATCGGGCATAAAAGTATTGTAAAAAATAAAAATGACACATTTTGGCATAAACACCAATTCAATAGGATATAATAAACGATAAATTCTTGAAAAATTTACATTTTAATACCTGCATTGTGATTCCCGTAGGTATATTCATCCTCAATTCACATGAGGCTAATGGGTATGACTAGGTCATCTGCAAATTAGCAACTAGTGAATCAGATTTTGTGCAGCTTGACATATTCTGCATATATAGCAAAGTCTGCTGAGTTACATGATGTATACGCTGTAAGTTAAAGTACAAAGAATTTGATTTAGTACATACTAGTATAGCCACACACACTCTTATCGCAATTCCCAAAGTAATGTCCAAAGCTGCTAGGTAAATAGCCCTGGTAGAGAAAACTAGGTTTGGCATAAATGCTTTGTATGAAGAGATGACATATTCTATAAGGTAAGTTAGCAAATTAAAGTAGACGGTCATAGTGTCAGCTGTGAAAACTGAAAAGGATAAAGCGGCACATCATCATATCCAAATGACCCAGACATATCCAACAGCTCATTTCAACCACAACTACACAATTGGGGATGTTGAATTGAGACTTATCATAGCAGACATCTAAAAATCTGACTATTAGACCAATAGAGATGACCCCAGATATCAAAGCCATAAAGGCAGGGTAGTGAAGACTACAATAGCAGAGTCCAAAGACTTTGTAACTAACATAATAAATCTTGAACAGATATACTGATCCTCTAAATGTGATTGGAGTCATAGCAGAGCATAAACAAATATCATTTAAGCAGTGATAATGCAAAATGTAAGATACAACCTTGTGATATAATAAACAACTTGAAGGAACATGAAAAGCAAGCCAAATGCAATGATGGACCAAAATTCCTTTAAGCACCAAAAAGGGGATAAATAATCTCTAGCCACAATCCCACTTATTACAATTGGGGAAGGTTCCAGTTACAGCAAATAGAACAGGATAGATAATTATATGACATATAAATTCAATTAAAGTGAAGATATAAGCTTTCACGACCAAGCCATGCTCATAACCATCAACACATTGTATAGGCTCCTTCGTACTTCGTTTTTCCAAATTAACAGCATACAAAATGATGTCATCATCATTCAAAAAAGTATGTATAGGTTCTGCTAGATTAGGGTAGAAAAAGAAATAGTGAAACAAGGAAGATAGGAAGAAGGGCCTTCTCTGGGTTCGGTGATGTCTTATACCATCATTGTCTGCGACCACGGAACACTTGATTTCATGAAAATCCTCGATGGGTCGAGGATATTCAGCCCAAACTGGTTCTCACTGATACAGCAACAAAGAGCTCACTCCGGGATATAGAAAGAAAAAGGAGCTCGATGAATACTGCACAAACTTCAGATCTCCAATGGAGCTCTGAGGGAAAAGATGACTGAGGGAGGAGAGAATTAGAGAAAAGGAGAGGATTGAGATTAATTTGCTCGTTGTTATTCATTCAGCTCGGTGCATGAATATATGTACTATTTCATTACCAAAGCCCCTGAATTCCCGCTGATATCCCAACTAACAGCCAGCTCATCATTCCATTAACTAACTCCTAATTTAGTAAGAAAATAATAATGAAACTTTTAAAAGAAATAAACTGCAAAAAAAAAAAAAAAACAATGAAAGTCCTGTATCAATGCACCCTCCTTAAGAGCCTTGACCTCAAGGCTCAAAGTCAGGATACCTGTGCTCAATATCGTCTGCAAATTCCCAGCTGGCTTGATCTTCATTCAATCCCTCCCATTGGACCCGGTACTGCACAGCTGCAGCATTCCTTTTCTTCACAATTTTCCTAGCCAAAATTTTGATAGGCCTTCTGGACTCAGCCATGTTGGTTCCTTACAACCAAGTAGGTATATAGGGTAAGGCTGGCAATGTTCCCACAAAAGCGTTAAGCTGAGATACATGAACAGTGGGGTGTATCTGAGCTGATTCTGGCAAGTTTAACTTGTAAGCTACAGGCCCAATTTTGTCCAACACCTAAAATGGACCAAAGTATTTCGGCTCCAATTTCACATTGGTTCTTTTTTGAACACTCATCTGCCTGTAAGCTTGTAGTTTAAGCCAAACGCAATCATCTACTTGAAACATCCTATCAGACCTCCCCTTATCAGCCAATTGCTTCATTCTCTCATGTGCTCTCGATAAATTCTGATGTACCTATCTCAACATTTCCTCCCTCCTTTGCATAGTCCTATCCACTTCCTTATGACTAGATTCCCCAGGAAGGTAGGGTAGATGCAGGGGAGGTTCCTGGTTATACAACACTTCAAATGGAGTCTTCTGAATAGCAGATCAGAAGGTGGTGTTGTGCCACCATTCAGCCATGGGCAACCATTTAGCCCAATCCTTAGGATTCTGCATACACATGCACCTTAAGTAATTCTCCAAACATCTGTTGAGAACTTCTGTTTGTCCGTCTGTCTGAGGATGGTAAGAAGAGGACAACAGAAGTTCTACCCCTAGAACAGAAAACAATGCCTGCCAAAAGGAACTGAGAAAAATGGTATCCCGGTCACTGACAATGCTTCTAGGCAGTCCATGTAACTTGTATATATTGTCTAAGTAAGCTTGGGCCACAGTTTCTGCAGTGTATGGATGAGAGAGGGCCACAAAGTGGGCATACTTGCTAAATCTGTCAACCACAACCAAAATGACCTCCTTCCTATTGGACTTAGGTAAACCATCAATAAAATCCATTGAGATGTCAAGCCATACCTCTTCTGGAATGGGTAAGGGCTGTAGGAGCCCAGGGTATGCACTAGTGTCATATTTGCGTGTTTGACAAATAGTGCACTGCCTGATAAAACTTTGCACTGATTTGATCATTCCCTTCCAGTAAAATAGTTGCTTGAGTTTTTTTAATGTAGCATCTCTACCTGAGTGTCCCCCTTGAGGGGAAGTGTGTACCCACTGTAAGATCTTAGACCTGAGGTCTTCATCAGATCCCACTACTAATTTTCCCTTCCTTCGAAGCTGATTATACACTAACTAATACTTGGGAAACAAATCAGTGTTCAGTTGTTTTTGCTGAATAATGTGTTGCAATTGAAGATCCTTGGATCATGACTGCTCAATAAGCTGCAACAAATTTGATTGGATGTGTGATATGGCCATGAGCAACAAGGTGCTGCCAGATACCCTAGACAAAGTATCAGCTACTTTATTTTCCACTCTACTCTTATACTGAATGATGTAATCAAACCCCATGAGCTTAGAAAGCCAAAACTGCTGAAAAGAGGTTGTAATTTTCTGCTCTAGCAGATGTTTCAAGCTTTTTTGATCAGTTTTAATGATGAAAGGCCTACCCAAGAGATACTGCTCCCATTTTTTAACAACAAACACAATGGCTAGCAATTCTTTCTCGTAAACAGAAAGCTGCTACCATTTAGGTCCTAACTTCTTGCTGATAAAGGCTATTGGGTGCTTTTTCTGTTGCAACACAGCCCCAATGCCAAAACTGGAGGCATCAGTTTCTACCTCAAATTGGTGATCAAAATCAGGGAGGGCTAAGACTGGGGCTGTCATCAGTGCTGTCTTTAGTGTTTGAAACGATAGGGCTGCCTCAGGGTTCCAAACAAATCCATTTTTCTTCAAGAGATCTGTAAGAGCCTTGCTTGTGGTTGTATACCCTCTTATGAATCTCCTATAATAACCTGTTAAGCCCAAAAAATTCCTAACATCCTTTTGTGTTTTTGGCTCAGGCCATTTAGCTATCACCTCAATCTTCTTAGGATCAGTCTCTACCCCTTTTTCAAATATGAAATATCCTAAATACTCCACTTTTGCCATGGCAAAACAGCACTTGCTGAGCTTGGCATAAAGCTCATTCTGTCTCATCAATAGGAATACTTTATTTAGATGCACCAAATGATCTTCCAAATTGGCACTGTAAACTAGAATGTCATCAAAGAAAACCAATACAAACTTTCTCAAATGGGGTCTGAAAATCTCATTCATCAGAGCTTGGAAAGCAGCAGGGGCATTAGTAAGCCCAAATGGCATCACCAAAAACTCATAATGGCCTGAATGTGTTTTAAAAGCAGTTTTTGGAATGTCATTGACATCCATCCTCACTTGATGATAGCCAGCCCTTAAGTCTATCTTGGAGTAGATAGTGGCTCCAGCAAGTTCATCTAGTAATTCTTCAATTATGGGAATTGGGAACTTGTCTTTGACTGTGCACTTATTGAGCTCCTTGTAATCTACACACAATCTCCATGACCCATCCTTTTTCCCCACTAACACCACTGGAGAGGCAAAAGGGCTTGAGCTTGACTAGATAACACCTTCAACCTGCATTTCCCCCACTAATTCCTCAATAATATCCTTATACCTTAGTGGATATCTGTAAGGTCTAAGGTTGATGGGACAAGTACGCTCTTTCAAAGAGATTTTGTGATCAAAAGACACTCTAGATGGGGGTAATGTAGCTGGTTCCTGGAACACATCTTCATAGGTGGCAAGCAGATGCTGTAGAACTGGTGGTATATTTAGCTTGTCTTCTGCCTCCAGGGACAAGCAGCTTTTATCAAGGCTTGGTATAAGCTGTAACATGCATAAATGAGAGGCAGTCCTAAGAGCTTTAGGTAGTTGTGCTTGAGGCATCAACTGAGGTCTTTTTTAACTGATGCCTCTCAGTACATGCGGCTGACCATGATAAGTGAATTCCATCCTGAGGTTTTTGAAATCCCACTTAATGATTCCCAAGGTAGACAACCATTAAACTCCCAACACCAAGTCACATCCTCCCAAAGGTAAAAGGAGGACGTCAGAAACAAATTCAGTACCACCTAATGTCCAGGTGAAACCCCTGCAAATATACTGACATTGCATGGTGTTTCCATCAGCAATAGAAATTGATTGTTTGGCAATAGGCTCCAGTCTGCAACCTAGTTTCCTTGCCAACTGCACATCTAGGAAGTTATGAGTACTTCCTGAGTCAAGGAGTATGTGTATAGTCTTTTTTCCAACATGTCCATTCACCCTCATGGTATTAAAACCGGGACATCCACTCATAGCATTGATGGATATCTGAGGTATTAGCTCCTCTTCAGCAAACTCCAACTCTCCATCAAAAGTTTCTATCCCTCCGAATTCTTCTTCATCCCCCAATACCTCTGCAAGGAACAACTGCTTGCCTGTGCTGTTACATTTATGCCCCCTCTCATAAGGTTGGTCACGTAAGAAACAAAGTCCCTTGGCCATTTTTTCAGCCCTCTCAGCAGCAGGAATGAATCTGGTTGGTTTTTGAAAATTTTGGTTTGGAAATTTAGATAAGGCTGGGTTATTTTGTGGGGCTCTAGGTTGGAAATTTTGTGGGGCTCGAAAACCAGAAGTAGGTGTAGGCAACAATGGTTTGGAATTGGGATTATTCATGTTGGTTCTAAAAGTTCTATTAGGAAGGATCTCAGTGCTTGCACATGTTCTTCCTGGAGCCTTGCTTGCTCAATGGCCAGGTCAAGGGTGTGAGGTTTAAAGGCTCTCACCAATGGTTTAATGGCAGATTTCAATCCTCCTATGAAACTTTCCAAGATGTAAGCCTCAGGCATTTTTGGGTTTCTAACCAATATTAGAGCCTTAAGCTCTTCAAACTTGGCCAAATACTCATCCAGGGTACCTGTCTGCTGCAATCTGTTGAAATCCTCTACCACTTTTCCTCCCAAATTATCTCTAAATCTGGCACAAACATCCATAATAAATTCCTCCCAAGTTACACCCCTTCTTCCCCAAATACAGCTACCAAACCATTGTTCTGCAAGTCCTTTTGAATATAAGGAAGCTAAATCTACCTTCTGATTGTCTTGGATTCAACACAACCCAAAGTACCTTGTATATTTTTTAATCCACCCCTTTGGGTCAGTACCATCGAAAGTAGGAAACTCAATTTTGGGGTTAAATTGAGCAATATTACCTCCTCAAACGTCAGAGTTGCCAGAATTTTGCCCGGTTTCTCCACTTTCTTTTTCTTTTTCTTGCTCCAACTGAGCCAAAATTTGGGCCATCAGAAGCTGATTCTGTTGGTTGATCAACTACTGTTGTTCCTTCATATTTTGTTGTTGCTGTTCGAGCATCTTCTGTTGATGTGCTGCAATAATTGCATTCTGGTCTTGAATCTGTTGTTGTAGCCATTTTTTTTGTTCTTCTAAAATAACTCTCATGGCCTCTTCCATTGCTGCCAAGTTCCTTGTATGAGCCAGCTTCTTAAACCACAGCTAGGTCTGAAAATCGAACTGCTCTGATATCACTGATACAGCAACAAGGAGCTCACTCCGGGATATAGAAAGAAAAAGGAGCTCGATGAATACTGCACAAACTTCAGATCTCTAATTGAGCTCTGAGGGAAAAGATGACTGAGGGAGGAGAGAGTTAGAGAAAAGGAGAGGATTGAGATTAATTTGCTCGTTGTTATTCATTCAGCTCGGTGCATGAATATATGCATTATTTCATTGCCAAAGCCCCTGAATTCCCGCTGATATCCTAACTAACAGCCAGCTCATCATTCCCTTAACTAACTCCTAATTTAGTAAGAAAATAATAATGAAACTTTTAAAAGAAATAAACAACAAAAAAAAAGACAAAGAAAGTCATGTATCAGAGGGAAGGTCGACGATACCAGCATGCTCAAACACCAACTAATCTCTTATGACTTTGCATATCTGAACCTCACAGGTCTCATTATCTCGCAGAGATTGAAGATTTGTCACTAATTTGACTCTCATAATTGAATGGCTACATGAAGGAATTGTAGAAAATCAACATCTTGAGAGCACCTGCATTGCTAGGATTGTGATCCAAAATTTTTGCCCGCGGTCCAGAAAATGACATACAATGGTGATCCTTTCAGCTCGCCCCGCAGTGCAGCTCGTGGCCATGATCCGCTCACGATCTTTTTTGGTTTTTGTTTTTTTTGCCAAGTAAGCTTTAAACTTTTTTTGAAAAAGTTTGACCAATGATATTAGCAGTGGATTCCACAAAGTATTATTTTATTTGGTGATCCAAGTTGGTGATCCATGGGATGTAGAGAAGAAAGAAAAAATTGACTTGTGGGATGATGTGGAGGGTGCGAACCCCCACTTGTGATCCAAACTCTTGGATCACCAATGTGGATGCTCTGAGGCGGGCCATTCATGGGGGAACTAGGAATTGGGCAAAAAAGAAGCTAACTTGGCACAAAATGCGGCGGAAATTAGGGGTAAATCCAAGGTAAAGGCTAGATCGATGCGATTGAGTATCAACTCAGAGGTAAAAGGTGTGGACTACAAGATGAAGGGTTGAAGGTGTGAATTAGGAGAGGAAGAAGAAGGTAGGGAGCAAAGCAGATCACGAAGTAGCAGCCGAAAAGGAAGGACAATGGATGGATCTGGTGGTCTCTTCATTTCTAAGGTTGTTGGTTCACATCTCTGAAGAAAGCCTCTCTCTCTCGAGAGAGAACTCTGTCTCTCGCACTAGAGAATTCTGTTTTAGACAACGGTTGACATATTTGTTAGGCGATAATTTGTCGCATTTTACATGCCCTTTTCACCTAATCTTAGCTCGTATAATAACATAATCTTTAGAGTTTTTTCTTGTTTTATTAAATATTCTTTGAGATTTTTACTTGTTTTGTTTATTCTTGCAGGCAATAAGTTGAACCAAGCAAATGTCGCGAAAAAGGGCAGAAAAGGATCAAAACAGGCGAAAAGGCGGAAAAACGGGAGCCAGCCGGGGCAGCCGGCCAGCAAGGTGGCACGGCCACCCCGTGCCACATGGCACGGTGCAGCCGTGCCACCTAGGCACGGTCGTGCCTCCCTGGTTTCCTTCGGTTATTCGCGGCCCGCCTTGTCTTCTATTTAATCCTCTTTTCTCGACGTTGTTCGGGGGCTCTCTCTTCTACTTTTCTAGGTTAGTTTAGGTTAGATTTATCCAATAAAAACCCCAATAGGAGGATTAGATTAGGATTGTAGTTGGTATTTTGGGATTCAAGCTTATGGATTTCAAGTTCTACAATCAATTCAAGCATAAGTTTCCCTCTTCTTTCTCTTTTTATTTCATCGTTGTTCTTATTTATATTTTGTTGTTTTAATTCTTGTAATTGCTTTGTTTGGTTTATATGTTTAGTTTTTGTCGTTAATTCATGTTATTTAGCTGTTTAGATTCGTTTTATTTCATTGCCTTTGTTTCGTTCTTCATGTTCATGTTCTTATTTGTTAGTTTAGGTTTTCATTCGTTTTTGATGTTTAGTTGGTAGATTGTGTTGGCTTGGATTGTGATTAGCCTCTGGATGGCTAATTAATCTTGTAATTGGCCTAACCATACCCAATCTATGCCTAGAACCTAGAGTTTTCCTTCACGCCCGCCAAGTGTTCGATGAAATGCCTGAGAGGGTTTTCATCCATATTTTTGGGCGATTGACTTATGCTGAGAGGTGAGGTCAATTGGCTAGTGTGGGAGAGGGAATGGCCGAGTTCGGGACACGAAAGTAGTATCCGAATCGAGCTAGGTCTGGGGTTGCTAGTTTTGTGGTCTAATTCGACTAACCCCACGAAAGTAGGTGGTTACGCGAGTTAGACTAGCTCATGACCCTTGAGAGAGGGCTTGGGTGGCCTTTGATGATGCAACCGACCATCTCTAGTTCGTAGTGTGGTTTGGGTAGGTTAGGACTCATCTTGGTTAGTTAGTTTATCCATTGGTAAAATCACAACTCCAAGTCGTTTGTTTCTGTGTTTATAACGTAGTTTAGTTCCCCCTTTTCACCCTTCGATCCTGCCTAACTTGAGACGCTTTAGTTAGCTCTGGTAGTTGAAAACACAATTCCCTGCGGACGACACCCCAAGTACTCAACGATACACCTTGCACTTGGGGTTTATAAATATTAAAACTTTTTCTGCAACAAGTTTTTGGCGCCGTTGCCGGGGAATTGGCGTTTTTCAATATTAGGGTTTACTTCAGCATTCGAGGCTAGGCCTTTTGAAAATCCAAAAAAAAAAAAAATTTCAAAAAAAAAAATTTCAATGGCAATTTTCCATTTTCCCCAATGTGAGCAAGAATTATTTTACCGTTATTGGGATCGTTTACATGCTTATCTTGCTCAATGTGCTTCTTGTGGATGTTTATATGGGAAATGGGAAATATTGCATGTTGTTGATGAGGGTGTGAATTGTGAGACCCGTGCTCTTTTGGAGCATTGGGACTTCTATGCTCGAAATGTTGATGAAGCTTGGGAATTACTTGAGTGGTTGGCTTGGGATACTTATGAATTTGAAACTAGTTGTTCTGATTCTTGTACCCCACCCCCTTGCATCCCTAATTATGCCCCTCCTGTGTGCGAAATTTGCCATTGTTCTGACCACGCCAGTACTTCTTGTCCCTATCATATTTCTAATGAAGGCTTTGCTAGACTTAGCAATATGATAGAGACAATGAATAAGCAACAAGTTGAGTTTGCTGAGTTTGTTAATAAAATGCGGGAGTATGACCTATCACCCGAGATTGACCCTAGTTCTAGTGCTCCTAGACTTGATGTCAACCTGTGTGATGATGGTGCGTCTTTACCACCTCTAGAGTCCGGACTAGAGGACGTAGTCGACCCTCCCTTGATCCCTTCACTCACTGTTGCTTCATCCTTTCCTAATACCCTTTGGGACAACACTGCGCTTATCATGACCTTTCCTGATACACCTTCCCCTTTAGCTCAGTCGACGGAGTTCGAGGTAGGTGAGACCTTTGGCGTTAGCGCTAGTGTTGAGGAGGATGATACTTGGTCTGAGTCCGACAATGTTTCTATTGAGGTGCATACTTTTTATGGGACTCCCACAGGGACTTCATGCATGGATGTTGTGGTTGCAGGGCCAACTAGTCCTGATTTTGTTGATAATATATCCCCCACCTCTCTTGATACATCCCATGCTTCCTATTCATGTTCACCACCCTCCCATTCCCCTAAGTGTTGTGATTTGTCGCTTATCGATCCTCTTGTGATACTTGAGGGAATGAGGCTGCCTGCCGTAAGTCTCTAGGTACTTTTAGAGGGTATGACCCCCTCCTTGATCCTTCTCGTCCGTACCTAGAGGGCATGCCTGGAGAATTCGTGTTGACTATTGCATTTGATTTTTCTACTGATTTCTCACAGGTATTTGGTGAGTTTAAAAGGGCACTAACTTTGTTTGCTCCATCTTTACCAGTGTTCCCTTACTCACACCATTCCGAGCTACATGCAGCTATGCATGATAAGCTCCTGAGAGCTTTGACTGCATCCGAGCTGACGAATCGCATCTTGAGCGGCAAGGAGTGGCTGATGCTCCTTAAGCCGTCATGGCATAGTTCGGGTACATTCAGTACCCGACCTGGTATACTCGTTCTCACTCTTCCCCCCCTTCTTTCTATTTTTCTTTTCTTTCTTTTTATTTTTGTTTAGTTGTGGATATTAGGATTGTGTTTTGGTTGGTGATCATCTTGTGGTGAAATGTGGATGCTGCCGAGCCGTTGTTGGTTATGATCACCATTTTCGTGTTTTTGTGAATTTTTATTGTGTTGTGATTGGTGGTGTTGTTGGATTGGTCCATATTTGTTTTTGGTGGTGTCAGTTTGTATATATGTGTGATCGTGTTGTTGTTTTGGGTGAGATTGTGTTTTTGGGAGAGTGTGTTAGCTTGTATATATTTTTGTCGTCTTTTGTTTTTCTTGTGTTTGATTTTGTTTTCTTTATTTTTGTGTGTTGGTGATGACTCACGGCTCCCAATGAGGACATTGTGAGATTTAGGTGTGGGGGTGGGGTCATCTTCCATTTTTCTTCTTATTTTTGTGAAAATTTTTCATTTTTGTGTAAATTTTTCTTTTCTTTTTGCATTTAAGGGAGTTTTGTACTATTTTGATCAGCCTTGATCCCTGATACCTTGACTATTAGCTCGTATATAAGTATAATGTGCATGATAGATGTTCATCCCCAGTCTGTCGTTTTAGACCTCAGTTCTAACCCCAACAGTCCATCGTAATTTTGCAATCCAGTCCTGAATTCATGTATTGTCATCATCCTGAATTCTTAGTCTTCCACGATCGACTCTCCCACTGTCTACTGCACAGTTCCCTTTATATGTGCTGGCACCCCCCCTTTTTCCAAAACAAAAGCAAAAACAAACAAATTCAAGCGCTACTGGGTGCATCCCTTTGAGGCGTGACATGAGTTTGTAATGAAAAAAAATAATGGAAAAGAAAAACAAGTGGGGAAGAAAAGAGTTGGAAATGACAAGTACCCCTTTGAGGCATGCGCTACTGGGTGTTACCCTTTGAGGCAATACTGCTACTGGGGAAGCCTGCTTTCTATGCTAGCCAATCAAAAAGGTAGCTTGTGTCAATTGCGTGGGATCGAGTTTGGTTTTGGTAGGCTTAGTTTCAGGGTGATGATACATTTGCACACTAGGCACCAGGATGGATTCAATATTCTCATGCGTCGTGGGGTGAAAAGCTGATGTCTGGATGCCATTCTTTGGGATGATGTGTCCTGAAATGCATATAATGCCTGTGTACAGACTGATATTTGAGCTACTAGGTGGTTTTGGTTGATTCGATTGTGTACAGTTTATCCCTATGTATATATTGTGTTTTGCTACTTTTATTTTTCGATTTTTTGTTTCTCTTTTCTTTGTTTTTTCTTTTTTGAGATTTTGTGGGTATATCTTCTGCAAACCCTCACGAGACCTTACTCGTCCACTTGGGGTAACCAAGGGGTTTAAAGGGCTTATTGCATATGCTAAATGCAATCGCGATTCCTGCGAAAGTGAGTTAGGTTTCTAGATTAGTTTTCTTTTGTTTTGCTCGAGGACGAGCAAAAGATAGGTGTGGGGGTATTTGTTAGGCGATAATTTGTCGCATTTTACATGCCCTTTTCACCTAATCTTAGCTCGTATAATAACATAATCTTTAGAGTTTTTTCTTGTTTTATTAAATATTCTTTGAGATTTTTACTTGTTTTGTTTATTCTTGCAGGCAATAAGTTGAACCAAGCAAATGTCGCGAAAAAGGGCAGAAAAGGATCAAAACAGGCGAAAAGGCGGAAAAACGGGAGCCAGCCGGGGCAGCCGGCCAGCAAGGTGGCACGGCCACCCCGTGCCACGTGGCCCCGTGCCACATGGCACGGTGCAGCCGTGCCACCTAGGCACGGTCGTGCCTCCCCTGGTTTCCTTCGGTTATTCGCGGCCCGCCTTGTCTTCTATTTAATCCTCTTTTCTCGACGTTGTTCGGGGGCTCTCTCTTCTACTTTTCTAGGTTAGTTTAGGTTAGATTTATCCAATAAAAACCCCAATAGGAGGATTAGATTAGGATTGTAGTTGGTATTTTGGGATTGAAGCTTATGGATTTCAAGTTCTACAATCAATTCAAGCATAAGTTTCCCTCTTCTTTCTCTTTTTATTTCATCGTTGTTCTTATTTATATTTTGTTGTTTTAATTCTTGTAATTGCTTTGTTTGGTTTATATGTTTAGTTTTTGTCGTTAATTCATGTTATTTAGCTGTTTAGATTCGTTTTATTTCATTGCCTTTGTTT
Organism: Carnegiea gigantea; assembly: GCA_029747015.1. Taxonomy (NCBI): domain Eukaryota; kingdom Viridiplantae; phylum Streptophyta; class Magnoliopsida; order Caryophyllales; family Cactaceae; genus Carnegiea; species Carnegiea gigantea. The sequence goes on along the minus strand of JAKOGI010000479.1, from coordinate 18,336 downwards.
CGTTCTTCATGTTCATGTTCTTATTTGTTAGTTTAGGTTTTCATTCGTTTTTGATGTTTAGTTGGTAGATTGTGTTGGCTTGGATTGTGATTAGCCTCTGGATGGCTAATTAATCTTGTAATTGGCCTAACCATACCCAATCTATGCCTAGAACCTAGAGTTTTCCTTCACGCCCGCCAAGTGTTCGATGAAATGCCTGAGAGGGTTTTCATCCATATTTTTGGGCGATTGACTTATGCTGAGAGGTGAGGTCAATTGGCTAGTGTGGGAGAGGGAATGGCCGAGTTCGGGACACGAAAGTAGTATTCGAATCGAGCTAGGTCCGGGGTTGCTAGTTTTGTGGTCTAATTCGACTAACCCCACGAAAGTAGGTGGTTACGCGAGTTAGACTAGCTCATGACCCTTGAGAGAGGGCTTGGGTGGTCTTTGATGATGCAACCGACCATCTCTAGTTCGTAGTGTGGTTTGGGTAGGTTAGGACTCATCTTGGTTAGTTAGTTTATCCATTGGTAAAATCACAACTCCAAGTCGTTTGTTTCTGTGTTTATAACGTAGTTTAGTTCCCCCTTTTCACCCTTCGATCCTGCCTAGCTTGAGACGCTTTAGTTAGCTCTGGTAGTTGAAAACACAATTTCCTGCGGACGACACCCCAAGTACTCAACGATACACCTTGCACTTGGGGTTTATAAATATTAAAACTTTTTCTGCAACAATATTCTGTTTTAGGCTCGATCATTCAGCGAAACGGGGGTATTGACGAAGATATTAACCAACACATAAAAGCGGGTTGGATTAAATGAAAGTACGCTTCAAGTGTGTTGTGTGATAAGAAAATGCCTGTAGGACTAAAAGGCAAGGTCTACCGCATGGTAGTTCGACTTGCTGTGTTGTATGGTGCGGAGTGTTGGCCTATAAAAAAGATACATGTCCAAAAGTTAATGGTAGCAGAGATGAGGATGATTAGATGGATTTGTGATTATAAGAGAATGGATAAAATTAGTAATGGAGTAATTAGAGACTTAGTTAAAGTAGCTTCTATCGAAGATAAGATGAAAGAAACAAGACTCAGATGGTTCGGCCATGTGAAAAGAAGGAGTGTGGATGCTCCAGTGAGGAGATGTGAGAGGATTAACATCCCCGAAGGGAAAAGAGGAGGGGGCAACCAAAGAAGAGTTTGGACGAGGTAATTAAAGAGGATTTGAAAGTTATCGGGATGACGGAGGACATGGCTCAGGATAGGGGACTATGGGGGGATATGATTAAGATCTTAGATCGTAGAGCGGTGGCTTCGTAGTTGTCTTTTGATTGCGGTGGGGTAGGTTTGGTTGTTGTCTTTCGGTTGTTATGTTTGAATGCAGGTAGTACTTGTAGTTGGGAAGAAACACTGTTTGCATACGTTTGTTGGCTAAGGTATGATACCTTCCTCTACTTTGTTGTACTAATGTTTATATAGTTACTGGCCCTGATTTATCAGTACTGCTTAGTTCAATTTCGGGATGCTTTTCCTTAATTTTGCTCCATAAAATGTGTTCACAGAATCTTTCTTCTATAAAATGTTTCCACAAAACCCTTCTCCTATAAAATGTTTTCACAAAATCCTGTTTTGTGGGTTTCTTGAAATCAGCCTCTCAACAGGCAGTCATGCCAGTTAAGGTAAGGTTACCTACATTTGGATTTTCTCAAACCCCGCGAAAGCAGAACCCACACTGGGAGGTGGTGGTGTTGTTGTATTATCGGATGTTCAATTCATCACAACTTTAATTAAACTTGAATGGATCCAAAAGAATCCGTTAAGATTTCGGATAGTGTTTTTTTTTTCCCGATCAATGGTTGGGTATAAATTTAAAAGTTAAAAAATATCCCAAAAAATGTAAGCATCTACTAGATAGAGTTTAGAAGTCATTCCTATCCTTATATTATTGGAATTATAAAAGTAAAATCGACCCACATTGACACATTAAAAGACCTGGAGCATGTACGCATATAAGTTTGTGAGTCACTCCACTTGTTTGTAATTAATTTTTGGTTGGAATTTCATTTAAGCTCATATGCATAATTTTTTTACTTAAGGTCCAAGTTATATGAAATTTAACACCTCTAAATAGTTGGAAACTTTGTTAACTTTACTTTTTAAATTGGCTTGAGCATCAGTACCTGACGTGTCGATCATCTTCCTCTTTGGACCCTCTATCTTTTCTTCCTTTTCAAGAACTCGGGTGTTCGACGCAAGGATAATGTTACGATGGTTTGTTGAACTTTCAATTGAATTTATATCATTGCTGGAAGATTTTGAATAGCTTCAACTCAAGTTAATTCAAATATGAATTTGCTTGGGGCAAAATTGATTTGAAAAATTTCCCTGAGGAATAGTATTTATTGTATTCACCAGTAGTAGACTCCAATTGGATCCAAACCCGAATTATATTGTATTATCTTCGTAACTCATTTGAATCAAATAAATAAATATTAGACAAAACCGCGTCCATAATGTACGTAAGTGACTCTTGAAAGTAGAAAGTAGAGGTTAAAGATCCCTTTGTGATATGCAAACTTTAGACTAGCTTTGAAAGCAGCTTTAACCTCCACTGTCTGAAATTACTGTGTCTTAAAGTAAAGCTTGAAGGTGCCATTTACTGCGAAATTAATCTAGAATTGGGCTATACGTCTATCTATATTCCTAAATTATTGAATAAAATCATCTAGCAATTTGGACTTGTACACATTTACAGCAATAGTGTTACACATAATTTTCTTTCATCGAGGGAGTTGATTCTATTAAGCTTATTACATTGTATCCAACTAATATACGGGATATTTAATCATTTAAATCAAATATATCAAGTAGCCTAGTTCACGGCCGCATTTTTTTGCTCATGAGTAGATTTTTGGATTAGTTAATTATGTAAGATTATTTGCAATAAGGTTAATTAGTAGCAACCTAATTTTAGAAGTGTTGTTTTTTATCAAACACTAATTCTACCAAAATTTGATCGTTAAATTTGGGTTGCTGTTGTTTCATATTTTAGGTGGATTATAATGTTCAGGAAAGGTTGTGAGATTCCTACTGAATAGGCATCAATTTATTGTATTATATTTTTCTTCGGCTCCTTTGGAGCTTATTAATTATTTTTGAAAAAAGAAAAAAAAAATCTTGCAAAACAATGCATAAGAAGACCTTATAAATTTTCTTCTTTTTTTTTATTACTTAGATGGGTAACACTCTTACAAATAAGAAAAGATACTGCCACTACATAGCTTAAGAAGACAACTAATACATCTTATGGACTATGAGTCACAAACAAATAAACTCATATAGCTCGCTAGTCCAATACAAATATGAACTAGAGCGTCCCTTTATTGACTAGGAGATATCCTAAGAACATAAGTTTCGAGCCCGCCTTTTGTTTTCCAACTCTTTTCTCAAACTTCTTGTTATTCTTATAATTGTAAGAGGTTCATCACCAATAACAGAAAGACCGAGTCTTTTTCGAACATCCAAATTAAACTTCTTTCGCTATGTCACTAAAAGCTTTTTGTTGCAGAATTTTCTTATTATGTGGTGTTAAATGTTTTCTCGAGTTTTAAACATAGATGACAAGAAATTTACCAATCAAGTTTTGGCATTTCACAACTCAAGCCTTAATTGGCCAACATATTTGGAACTGTTCATAAAGGCTTAATTTCACAAGAAACTAAATTAAAGAGAAGCGATCATGAATTATTGTAATTAGTATTCAAATGGCGGCAATATTAGTGCTCCCGACACAAAACTTTTATTGAGAGATTTCTTCTCAAACATTGACTAGATTGTACTCACCATAATTTTCTCACATGTTCCAATTTTACTTTTGCAATAATGTTGAAGGTCGTATTCCCACCCATGAACAATATTGAATCAAACTACTCGAAGAAAAACAATAATGTTTAATTATGGGTTTTCTGATTGGTTAAGCTGTGGGGCTTCATCTTTGATCTTTTCAAACAAAAGAAAAGATCTTGATTATGACATGATTAAAAATAATTAATTAATGATATATTTAAATTAGTCTTTACGTAAAAAGCAATGCCACAAGAACAAACCCTATTTGAGGAAGATGAACAAATTCATGGGGGAAGGTTTGACTTGGGGAAGACTCCAAACCGCAATCATTGTAGTGTTACACTGCCACTCAACTTGCAAAATTAATTCGCTACCACTCATAGTGAAAGCGTTAGAGAAAGCAATTTTTTTTAATGCACTCTTGGTCATGCATGAGCTTTCGACGATATTTCACAAGGGAATAAATAACATGCCTATTTTCTGTTTGGAGAACTTTAATATATATATATATATATATATATATATATATATATATATATATATATATATATTTGTGTGTATATAGCTATTTATATATATAGCGGTGCACTTTTTAGTTGGGTACAATTAATCGAGTGACGCAAGTGCGCCTGGACGAGCATCACCAACACCATATGAGTTACAGCCTCACAGAATGGGGACGCTCTGACGCAATTTTTCAACACCACTTTCTCACCAAAAAAGGCACAAAATAAGATGAAAGAAAATAAAAAAGAAATGAAAAGACAATTAGCTTTATATGGGGGGGTGTATCATTTAGCATAACTTCCACTCAAGTTCATTTTGCCTTTTTTGTTGGTGCCTTGTGCCACAATTACCTCATTTTCAAACGGATTTCCCAAACAACCAAGACATGCTAATGGCATGGGCTCAGAATTTCATTTGGATTAATGTACGTGCAACAAAATTTCCTCTTTATTCAATAAGTTTTAAGAACCAATATGCCAATTTTTGTAATCTTCTTTGATTTCTATTTAGGCACAACCATTGAGTCATAGATTATACTAAAAAGTTACAAATATATATATATATATATATATATATATATATATGCCAATTTTCGAAGCAGAAATTACTACTATTTGTGTACCTATTAGAAGCTCTATATAATTTCTCAGATACATGTTTCATTGTGGGGGTGTTTGACAACAACAACTGTTTAAGTAAAAATAACTATTTGGGAGAGTTTTAGCTGTTTTAACTAGGTCCAACAGTTAAAGAGTATTTGATAAATAGCTGTTTGTAATAGCGCGCTGTTTCTGTTTTTGAAAAAAACTATTCCCATTAGCCTTTTAGTGATATCTTTTCGTAGAAATAACATAGTTATCCAAAAGTTTAAAAAAATTACACTATGTGCCATTTATAGATTAGAGCATAAATAAAATTTTACCAATATCTTTTTTAGAATTAGTTAGTCTTATCAAATGCTTTTTTTAAAAATAACTAATTCAAATAGTTAGTATAGGCAACTAATATCTAACGGCTAATACAAACAGGACCTCAATATTTTCTGTTTGGTTGGAAGTAGTACATTTCACAATGTGAATTGGCTAGTAATAGGTCCCACTTGTAGACTTAATGAAGGTGGAAAAAAGAGTGAAACCGATCAACTTAGATCCTCTTGTCAGAAATTGAAGGCTAAGATTGCATTGCTTGTAAAATGTCATTCAGAATTCTTCACACAAAAATTATGGACCGTTGATTCAAGTAAAAACGCATGATTGCATTTAATTTGAGCGATGGACAAGCAAAAGACGGAAAGATTACCTCAAAAGCAAGCATGTAGGCGTTGGCAAAGTGCAAGGAAAGAAGAATCAAGAAGCCAAGTCTGGTTAAATTACAATTGGTTTCTGTCATGTTTGACTAATTTTAAAAGTACTTAAACATGTTCATATTATTTATTTAAGAACCATCTCAACTACAAACTTAAACTAATGGTTAAAAGCTTAGGAATAGGTTTGTACTCTAACATGCCCTCTCATGCGAATGTCTTTTGGATTTAATGTGTGGCTGCTGCGAGGACTCCCCCTACCTTGCTCAACAAATCAATATGGGGGTTGTTGAGATTTGAACTCGAGACCTCTCGTTTAGGAAGACTCTAATGCCATGTTCAAGATTCATCTCAATTAAAAGCTTATGCTAATATATAGTTAAAAGTTCAGAAATAGGTTTATACTCTAACACTATCTTTCGATGAAGCTAGACCTTTTTTTGGGGGGGGGGGTTAATTGGAGTACCTGGGATTGAGTGCTGATAATGTGAACCCCAGCTTTTTGGAAGGTTGGTTGGAGTTCAATCGTGGAAAGTTCAAAGTTTAAAATATGTTATGCTGGGCATAATATCAACCCTGAGTAATAAAACAGCCTTTCGTTGGTGTTGGCTGAGTTGTAGTACATTTGGACCTACTCTCTCATTTTTCAACTCTTGTATGCATGCATCTTTGACCAAATTAGCCAACAAATAATTAAAGGTACCACAGAGTTACTAAGCTCCAATCTTTGTTATCATAGCATCCCATATTCCCATTTCAGAATATGCTCAATGTTCATTCTTTTGCTTGTCGCATAAAAGTAATTCTCCGTTTTGTTAGTACCGGGTAGCTAGTAATTTAATCAATAAATAAATTATATAGAAGTTGTTATTATAATTAATTCAGGTTTGATATATTACTTAATACATATATCAGTACTTATAAAATTTATGTGTCTAATAGATTGATAAAACTTTTTAAAGGTTGATGTTGGACATTTACATTTAAATGTGATCTTTATTTCAATTTTTATTGCTTCTTTTTAGAAAAGGAGAAGAAAAAAACAATTCTTATATATTTCTTTTCAACCAACAAAAAGGAAAGCACTTCATATGTTCCCGACTATATTGAAAGGTTAACAATCAATCTCTTATGACACGTACTATAATATAACACTAAATGGTAAGCTTTATTGTTTATAAGTGACAAAGTAAAGAACCGAGAGACTTTATTGTTAATAACTCAGCTAGCTATTTTTTGAGTAATGGTGAGAAAGTTCACTAATTTGTTAGAAATTTTCTTAAATGTCCCACCACATTAGACGGATAGATTTACAATTATCTATTACATCAATCAATTCTTAAGAAATATTTAACCATTATCTCATCAATTCATAAAAAATAATGTGGAATCGACTTTTTTTTTTGGAGGGAGGGGGGGGGGGAGTGGATCATTATTTTGTACTTATGAAAAGGAAAAACATAATCTCAAAGTGATTATTATGCCACCTAAATTTCACACTTATGAGTCTAAGTTATGTACTTATGTTAGGTGAGTCATTCTGGTGTGATAACGTGTAGCTTGTGAAGGCTTGGGAAGTCTTGACAATGGTTGATATTAATGCGTTGTCATTTGCGTATTGTATGTTGCCATTTGCTTGTCGTTGTTGGTAAATCGTCATTCTCCTACAAGACGGGTTTGTATTTCCTTTTCACGCTTCCTTTTTAAAGCAAATGCCATTACGGTTTAAAAGGCAGCATTTTTAAAGAGAATTTTGAGGGGCTCCTGCGGAAAGTTTACGTCTGAATTCTTTTAATTAGACATATTTAGTGGGTCTGGAAGATCGAGAGTTATAATTACACAATATTAAATTTATATAGAAAAACTTACTGAGAAGTAAAAAATTAATTGAAAAATTAAGCAAAGATAGCTAAAGGGGCGGGGAAATAGTAGGAATGTTTAGGTCAATACAAAACGCTTATGAAATACCTTGTATTAAGATTATATCATTTTAATTTTTTTTTTCCCGTATTGTATCAAACCTATGTTATCGTTTTTGTCTTTTGTTTAGCCAAAAGGAAAAGGTAAAATATATAAATCGAGAGCTGAAACCTTTAATTGGGTCTAAACTTCATTTAAAGGTTTGTTAACTTGTTTTAATGATCAAAACACGCTAGAAGTTAGAGGTAAAAGCTACATTAAGGTAGTATTTAGAAGTGATAACCAGTGTTACGAAGCAGTAAAAATTAGCTGTAATCTTTATAAAAAAAAAAATAAAAGAAGCGGTAAAAACTAAAGCATGAGAATTGCTATACACCAGACTAAATACTAAACGAATTGGCCTGAGGTTTCCCTTTACATCGAACTAGCTTTTTTGTGGTTGAAAGTGTTGAAACATGGAAGAAATAAATTGTTTAGGGGACCATGTAATTGGTTGAGACGAGTGCAGGGAAGAAAAGGATTTACGGTTTAATTGGTAAGTGTCAATTATTAGTGCGTCGTCATGTGTGCTCCCAAGGGCACTTAACATTCACGACTTGATATAGAGCTAAGCTAACTAATTAAATGCTTTTTCATTTTTCTTGAATTTCTCATAAATTCAATTCGATTGCCTCTTGCCAGCTTGAAATTCCATTCAAGTTCCAAACAAGTCCTCCCCCTTTTCCAAGACCCGGCCAAAAAAAAAAGAAAAAAAAAAGAAGAATCCAGAGAGATAGAGGGAAAATAGTGAAAAGAGTAATGGCTCGATATTTGAAATGAGAATAACTATTAATTGTCTAGCTCAAAAATTTATTGCCCGCATGCCAATGGATACAATCATACAAACAATATCACAATAAATTTTAATCATATACACAACAAAATAATTTTGCATGTTATGTATATATTGTATTCTTTCTTTTTGGGGAGTATTTACAAATACTTTTTCCATTTAATGTAACGTATAATGTATCAAGTTTATAAATGTAAGTCTTAGTCTGCATCATCCTATTTACTTTGATTTACCTACAGATTGGTATATGTGAACATATAGTATTCTTTACTATATAACATAAACATTTAAGATACATTGAAAACAAGGTAATAAATATGTAAAATTTGTACAAAAATTAAAGACATTATTAAAAAAATAGAGACTGATATGAGTTAAAAGTTCATTAAATTAAGAGGTTGGGATTTTCATAATAAAGACTAAAAAACAGAGAAAATGGAAAGAAAATGAAAGTAAAAAAAAAAGTAACTTGTCAAGTTTAAGGCAATTATACCTCCCATAAAGATAAAGTTAGAGGATGTACAATGAAGAGTACTACAACATAAACTATTTGTACCTTCCCTCTGCCTTGAGCCCCCCCCCCCCCCCCCCGGGGGGGCCCCTTCTCCCTGCATTGATTAATTTATTGCCCAGGCTAACCAAACTAATTAAAACAAGAAAATTGACAAATTATAAGAATTACAACAAAAATAAAAATGTACATAAAATTAATTGATAAGTGGCTGGCCACCACTTCCTTCTTCTTGTTCTTTGTCTACTCTCCGTAGAGAAAATATCTACGTACACCACTTCCTTCTCCTTTTCCTTTTTGTCTTTTTCCAGTATATCAATTAATGCCATGGCCAAAGCCGACTTGTCTTGAGATTTTTATTTGTCCATCGCCAGCACCGATCATCATCAATAACAATCAATCAATCTCCTTACGCATCCCACACCGTATACCGAGCGCCTTCACACATTGGATTCGCCACGTGGCAGCGCTTGAGCTCCCACTTTGTCTTTCCCTTCATTTCCGGGTAACTTCTCATTATTAACCTCAGCAGTAACGACATCATTTTCACCGCGGTTATTATCTTGGGTTACCGTCTCCGTCTCCATCTCCTCTACAATGACTTCGATGACTTGAGGAGCGCGGTCGAAGGTGGTGACGTCAGCGGCTTCAACCATCTCAATGTTTCCCAGCTTGATGTCAACGGCTAGGTCTTGTAGCTGCTTAAGATCGGCTTGTTTTATGCAGAGCTCGGCTTCGGGTTTCTTTGAGTCTTTGTATATTATGTAGAGTGTCATCTGGGCTATTCCGAACACGAACCCCAGGATATTTGGCAGCTGTATGTAATTATCATAATCATAATTAATTAACTTTTAACGTCAAGAAATGTACTACGTATTAATTGTGAGAATTAATAGCAATAAAGTAATACCCATTTTTTTGAGTGGTAATTGTATTACTTACAGCAATGTAGAAGTCTCGAATGAGAAAACCATAAAAGAACCACATAATGGCGCATAGTGTGAGGGAGAAGGATAGCCAGAATGGCATGAACTCCACGCTCTTTGTCCTTATTACCATCCTCTGCAATGATTTAAAAAAAATGCATAATTAATTTATGTTTATATTTCACTTTTTGTATTATATTGAGAAAATATTTTTAATTAGATCAACCTCATATTAGAAGTTGTTATTGTTGTACAAGAAAAATTAATGTTCATTTTAAACAGCGCTTGCCAGCTCTTACCATAACACTGAGTGGAGCGGCGAACACGGAGACGGAGAAGACGGCACAGATCCATCCGACGACCTTCTCGCGGATGCCGCCTCGTGAGAGCAGGTGGTGGTGGTCTTCACCTCGTACAAACACCATCGTCACCACTACGATAAGCCCGAACAAGGCCACATTGAACAGCCCCAGCAGCTTTGTTGTGTAAACCTGCTCACCAAAATTGTTCATTAGTATGAATCCATCAAGTTTGTTATACCCAACATAAAATCTTATAACTTAATTTTCTATCTAATCATGTAGACAAACACAAGAATTCATACCCTGGCCTTTTTAGGAGCGTATATCATGTAAATGGTGAGATAAAATGCTTCGATGGTACAACCGATGGTGTTGATGGTGATGATCATGGTAGCATTGTCCTCCTTAAGAAAGGCGTAGTACAGAAGCAGCATGGCGCTAAAGAGTGCCACTGAATAGGGTATGGACTGGAACCCCTGCGTCGATTTCTTCTTGTATATCCTCCAAAATGTTGGCCTGTTTAAATTCATCGTAATCTTGCATGTTAGTTTTATTAGATTCAAATAACACTCGTGATGTATATATTCTACCAGTTAAACTAACTAATATCTATCGAATCAAATGAAGGAGGGAGTCGAGGGAGGGTGCTTACGAAGGGGCCAAGTAGACGCCGAAGGAGACGATGTTGCCAAGAATGCCAAAGATGAAGGCTAATTCATGGAGGTGAAGTGATGACAGTGCCATGATCGATCGATCGATCGATTAAGCTCTTTCTCTAGAGAGAGAGAGGGGGGGAAGAGAGAGAAAGAAGCTCCTTAGAGAGGCTTATGATTGTAATGGCAACTGTGAGAAGCAGGGGTGGGGGTTGGATGCTATATATAGGCCCCCCCATAAAACCCAAAATGCCGTGCCTTATGAGGGTTCAATTAAATTATTAATTTCTTTTTCTTTTTTTCCTTTTTTATGTGTTTGGGGCTGGCTAGCTAGCTGTTATGCATTAATATGGGCACAGGTAGAAGTAGTTCTGATATTGCTGCCAAGTCCTCAAGGTTGGTTGTAGATTTGCATGCTTTAGGGGTAATTATTGTTGTGGTTAACACCAATTAATTAATTTAATTACTACTAGCTCATTAGTTGGCTGTCAAATATCAGAACGATCTACGGCCACCAAAAGGTGCCCCTTCCTCCAATGATATTCCCTTTTCTTTCCCTTTTTTTTTAATTTGGTGACATTTTGCTCGCTTTAATTTCAATCCCTTCATTTGTTTTTCCCTCCCTATTATTCCTTTTTTTGGGGTTCTCTTTGAGCAAAATCAATAGTGAGTCAATTTTTCAACTTATTGGTGGGACCTATCACTACCTCATCAACCTTCTCTTCAATTCTTTACCTCACAAACCTCACTTTCTCCAGTGGAAGGCTCATCATTTGCCTCATCACATAAAATAATACTCATGGATCCACTTTATAACACACAACTTTATTTTTAAAATCAAAAAAATAATCTAAAATCAAATTAAAATATTTAAAAAAATGGAAAAGCAATTAAAAAAAGAAAATTTGGCCCTTGAGCCTGCTCATGGCTGCAAGGCAACTCCTGAGGCACGAACTGTGAGCCACCCACTGCAATTACTTCCCTCCCTCACCCCTCTTCTCTCTCCTCATCTTTGCCTCGCAAGGAGGTTACTGTGCATGCTCTTAATTTCTTGGCTTTTGCCACGGATACTTTCTAGTCTAGGACTCCGATGCGCATCATCGTTAGGAGAGATGAGATTTCAGGTTGGACCATAGCTAGCTAACGTACAACAAGCTAATCAAGGCCATTTAAGTAGACCCAATCAAAACCTAAATTGGTCTACCTATGCTATCATTCAACACATATCTCATGATTAACTATTTTAATTGATTTGGTACGTTTATCGCCCCAAAACATTCAAATGAAATAGATTTTTAACAAATTAAACAATGCAACTCATCATTTTTCTCCCATGAAAAAAATGCTAGGGTTCATGGTTTATCATAAGCATATCATCTCAAGTATATCTAGTTACTCTTTTTCTTTGGTGGTTAAATGAGGTGTGTGTGATATATATATATATATATATATATATATATATATATATATATATATATAGCTAACATGATAGGGAGAAGATGAATTGAACCTTAGGTTAAATATAATATATACTCACAACTGCAATAATATTCATCAAGTCTACGCTTCATTGTTTCCTTTTTATTGTATATATTATAATTGTCTGATCAATATGATTTATACTTCAAGGGAAATATCATTTCGAACATCATGAAATATGAGAATCTTCTTCGAAAGAGATCACTGTATTAAGCAAATGCTTGCCCAAAAAAAAGAGATAATAAATGCATACAAAAATATCGCAATTGTCATAAACATTAGTGTTTTCCTTGGTTTTATCCTAACAATGGTCCCATATATGAGAAGATTGTTTGTCATGGCCAACTCTATTTAACTTTTTTTTTTGGGGGGGAAAAAATGCTACAATACTTCTATTCACACGATGCATATATAGGTATTGCAAGCCACCTGTATATTGTTGTATAATGATGATAGCTATCCTTCTCTTGCTCAATAGAGATAGGCAAATCACTTATTCACAAAATCGACGTGGTCCTAGTACTAATTAATAGTTTTTAGCTCTGATGTTATGAAAAACATTATATTATATTACTTTCGTTGCTGTACAAATCTAACAATTATGCCAACCACAGATAAAATTAAAAGAAGAAAACAGGAAAATCTACTTTCACAAAATCAAGTTATGGTTGGCACTTAACTGGTAGGAATGTGCAGCCTATATAGAAATGAAAGTCGAACTTACTAATGCAAATATGTAATGATTCAACAGAATGAGAGAATTAAGTGCAGCGAGAACTGTGACAACTTTGTTTGGGGAATCCTCATCCATTACACGGAAAGTACTTTTGTCCTTTTAATTAATTTCTAAGTACCAAAAAAACAAGAGAATTAATCGTATATACATTTACTAGCTTATCATTCGTTAAATGCGACGTCAAATAGTAATATTAAGACATGAGAGCGGCTTTTGGGGAGTGGCCAGATTATAAAGAAGGAATAAAATGTAGCACAGCCTCCACAGTTACGTCCCAACCATACATAGTTACCCTAATTTGTTTGGATTCATGATCTGATGTGGAAGCTAGCTAGCTAGCTAGCTATATTGCTATGTACGTACCCCATTTTGTACCCCCTTCAAATTTTAATTTCTTACCTTCACTGGCAATTCTTTTGCACGTCAATGTACGTTCGTCTCGTTATACACATGCAAATGCATACACATGAGCAGGTTATATGAATTTTAACTGAAAAGATAAATTGAATATATTGAAGATAATTTATAGGACAGTCACATTATTTAGTGTATGAATTGGTCTTATTTAATTTGTAGTTTTTAATTTTGGGGGGGGGGGAGATTTTTGTATATAACCTCATATACTCATAGTTTTTGTTTTAATCATTATACATCTTGACTTCATTAGTATGATATTCAGTAAGGTAAGTGGGCCTTTTTAATGTATGCAAGGAGTTGAATATAATTCTCATTTATATTATTTTTGCACCTTTTCAATTATTGAAAAAATCAATTATTTCATGACGAATATTAGTAGTGTATATGTTGATTATTTAAACACAATATTTTAGAAAAAGAGGGAAAGGATCTATAAAAGAGAACCAGAAAAAGTGGAATACTTAGACAAATTAAGAGCTGTTAGCAATCCTTTCATTTACGAGTGGCTCAATGGGAAATTAACTTGGGAATCAAATCTCTTGAGCGGCGCAGTTTCGCAGGCAGGAGAAAGAGAGAATGAATGACCCTTTTATTCTTCTCCTCTTTCTTTTTTTATTTTAAGAAAAAGGAATTAGATTTCAATTTCATAATTAATTAATATTTGATGACGTGAAGTATGAAAACAGGGACAACAGAGAGAAAAACATGGGATGGGAATGGGAATGGGAATGGGAATGGGAATTGAATTAAGCCGCTGATCAGAAGAGTAGTGTGGTGTACGTTGCACTCCCCATTATTTCCTAACGTTAATTAATTAATTCATTTAAATTTAAAAGGCCTTTAAAATAAAATCAAGTAAAAAGGAGCCAAGCCTCGTGACCTTGCACGTGATGTGGTGTTTAACCCGTTACATTTGAACGGCTCAGCTACATGTTGTTGCTGCTTTATTCCATTTCCCTGCTGTTTTCCCTTTTTCTTTGCATTTTCTGAAATGTGGGTCTCATGTATTTTTGTGTATTTATGCCCATATTTTAATTAGCATATGGAACCTTTGATTACATTGTTTTTCTCCTTTTTGGTTCATCCACGAAAGCTACGCATTATATTATTTTCGCCTAGGGTTATGCAGAATGAAATTAAACTTGTATAATAAATTTAGTATTAATTATTTTAAGCTGGTTTTGTTTTGAGTTGATCAATTACGTACCCTTTCAACAAAATTTCTAATTAAATGACATAAAAAATGCCTCTTTTTAAAATGTAACAACCTTGGGTATGGAAAATTTGTCAACTGGCACAAATGCATGTATCTTTTGGAAGAAGAGCTGGAGAACCTTGATTAATGGCTTCCGTTACGTTGATGTACAAAACAAAAATGTTGGTATTATGGGCTGGCATGGTCTAAGCCTCCAGGGGACCCCAATCTGTAACAACTTTTTCAACAGCACGTTTGCTAAAAGAATTTTTGGTGTTACACATGATTGGAGATTGGCAAAGAATTTATTTGCTATCACAAAATTCTCTAGCCGTCATTATTTGTTTCGATTTTCTTCCCCTTCAACTATTTTAATTCGGGTTAATAGTGCTCCGTATTTAAAAACTTTTACTAACATTTACACATAATTTTGAATAAACAATAGAATCAACAACAACAATTATCAGTATGGGTTCTAATTTCGCAGGGTGTGGAAAGATCTATCTGTAAAAGACCTTAGCTCAATAGACATCTTTACCCATAGGGAAACCGATTTCAAGAGAATTTTGAATAAAATTTTCAAATAAATGTGTGATCAAAATACTATTGAAGAATTTTGTTTCTTCATATGTAACGGTTTTATTTGACCCTATAGAAGGAACATTAGTCTCTCTTCTTATGAAAGTTGTGTTCAATTGAGCTAGTATAAGACAATGAATGCAGATCAATTTTTAAATCATTATAACACAAATTACGAAGACTTTTATAAATAGTAAAGATGTAGAGTCATTGAAAATTACGAATGACAAAATGTGTGATTAAAAAAGAATATTTACGATCATGTGTGTTTTCCTTCTTATTTGGTGGTAAAATTTTATTCTCAACTTCTAATTACTACTATAGATAGTCTGCATTTTTTGGGCTAACCTTTATTATTTTTCTAGAGCTTATTTACCATGTGGTAAATTCATTAATCAATGCATCCCAAGAAACAGTATCCATAGTATATTAACGGTTTCAGGCCTTGCGCTTTGCATGCAGTAGCTTGTCAAATTTTACTTGTGATACACGCTTTCTTCATAAAACATTCTTTTTAATTCAAAACACAATATCAATCATTGAATTTTGGATGACGAAATGTCAATCATTGAAAATTAAATGACTAAAATTAGCAATTCGATTGACGAATTGGTCATGATTTGATGGTTAATATATATTTGATCATTACAAATTCAATCATATATTTGAATTGATAATTGAAAAATAAGCAAAGAGAAATTAATAAACATGATCTTGTTTGATGTAAGTGACTTTTAAATGGGAGTGTGGATTACATAAGTATCAAATAATAATTTATTATTGGTCAGATAAAAACTGATCCTAATCAAAACGATTCTAAAACTATAATGTAACAAATAAATTCAACCCAAAATTTTTGTTAGCCTTAAAGACTTAACACCATATCTTAATTGCATGCTATATACAAATAAGTGGCAAAATACGATGTTACGTACGTTCTTTCTATCGACCCTGCTAGAAAAGTTTGTTAGCCGTGTTTTACATATATCCTTACATAACTGGGTAGTTGGGTACTTATTTAAAATTAATAATGCATCTTATTATAGGTAAAGTTGAACTCAAATTTTTTCTTTAATTAGCAACATACTGTTAAGCTAGTAAAGACATTTAATTTAGTTACTTGTCTTATACCATACTTAAAATTTTTGTGACCTATAGGAAGAAGAAAAAGTTGAATGTTTTTTTGCCCGATATAAGTATTTTGATAGGGCAGGCTTACTGTATTAGGTTTAAGTGTGCGTTCATAACAAGATCACTACAGCTAATCTGGTAGTGTACCTAAGTGTGGAAAACAAATGATAGCAAATTAAACACCAGCCAATCATGCTTAATTAGCTTGCTGATCATCAGCATGTATCCACCTTTTTCGTCTTATTTAATTTTGTTTTCTTCGTCACCTTGGTTTCCAATCCCGTGCCCAAATGTTCCTTCTTTGCCAAGTTACTTCCTGGTTATTTCTCTCATTGCCTTTTCCCTTTTTTTAAAGAAAAATTGGTCCTTTTTTGTCTACGTGTTTATGAACAGTAATGATCACTTGTTTCCATATTACCAACAAACCGAATAAATAAATTTGATTTTCAAAAAAAGTACAAAACTTCCAAACACAATGCATTGAGATATGGGATGGCTTTAATTATTTGAAATTGACGTCTTATGTAGTCTTAGTTATTTCCTTGATCATGAACCAATTACGTATTCTATGTGTTGATCCAAGTGGTTGTTGATTTGGAAATCATGATCAATGAGCTGTGCGTTGATTCAAGCCAAAGTCTATATCATACTTTTAAGAGTAAATGCTCTCACAAGTTACGTCAGTGTCACGTATTAAAAATTGTCTATATAATAAAGACGCACGGAATAAATATATATACGTGGCAAGTGGGAGTACATACTCCTAGGTGTATGATATACATTACCGATTCAAGTGACTATTGATATAGAAATGATCAATAAGTTGAGTTTGTTTTGAAATGTCACCAATACCATGCCATTCCGATGGATTTTTTCCAAAATTTAAAATTTTAAAATTTCGACAGCCTGTGTGATTCCGTCAGAGGTCGATAGAATTTTCCCATTGGAAAATTCTCCGACGGACTGTGCTAGCCCGTCAGAATGGCTTCCCGACGTCCTCCATCGGTTGGAAATTTCGTTGGAAAATTCATGTTTCGATGGAAAAATTTGGAATAATGATTTTTTTTAGTAGTGTAAAGTTATGTTAATTATCAGTTGCTAAAGTGCACTTGTGGGGATGCACTGGGGGGAAAAAAAAAAATCACCTTTACAAATGGTATGATGATTTTTTCCATCAATAAATTGTAGAGAGATAACTAATAAATAAATTTACCAAATTTTTTATTTTCCAGAAAATATTATTTTGAGACATAAATCGTACGTTTGTCAAGTGATATATATTTTGATCGAACCTATGCCAATAGTGACCGTCGAATGGCATTATGGCAATGTCACCTGCCCTTTAATTTAATGCGACAGTGACAAAGACAAAGAATGTCCCTTCAAAAAAAAAAAGGGTGAAAAAGATCAAAAAGAAAAAGGGCGGAATAAAGTGTTGTAAAACAGTAAAAGCAAAGGTTTTGGTTTGAGAGAAATGGAAAAAGGAGTTGTTTACACGGTTTTTGTTGCTTAGAACGTGGAGGCTCTTGTGGGAGCCAGCTGTGAATTAATTTCTTGGCTCGTAAACATGAGTTTTTGCTTGTGGGCTTAATTTAGGGACAACAACATACAGAAAATTAGGGACACATAAGCCTAGAAAACCCACCAAAAAAAAAAAGAAATATCAAATATAAAAAAATACATGCAATCATTGAAGGAAAACTTGTTGCTGTTGAGCTCGAAAGATTGGTAGCCAGTTTTTGGTACAAGAGAAATGAATGGTTTGACAAACATTAGAACACGTTAGAATGCAAGAGAATTAGCTAAACAGCTAGCTACCATTACAATTTAGCCAATCAAGGTCATCCTTGGCCGGAAAGCATCAAGGAAATAAGTGACTAGAATGTGACTCTTCAATCATTATTCGATGTGCACATATTTGGTCATAATGCCTATTTTTGTAGATATAAATTTGACCATAATAATTGATTAAAAGGAACGAGAAATTAGTCATATATAGGTGTGTAATCAGGGAAAAAAAAAAGT